>JAOQMP010000209.1:45003704-45031853 GCA_027563575.1 Erythroxylum pedicellare
GGTTAGAGAGAATTCAGGATAGGGTAGTACCTGGAATGTGTCAAAACAAAGCATGAGAGTGACAAAAGAACTGAAATGGTCTCCACTCCACATGCAAAAGGACCCCATAAAAAGGACCAGAAAGATGACCCCATGTTTCAGTAATACCTTTTGATATGACCTGAAAAGGGCTCCAGGGTCCAGGGTCCGGGGTTTCAGGCTTCAAGTTTATTGCACTTAACATTAACTCTGCATCTTAATGATCTGAATTGAAGTTGCTGTGTGCATTTCAGGGACTTCTGGAGTTGGAAAAAAGAATTCTATATCTACAAACCACATATGATAAGAGATTGTAATACCTTACGATATGACCTGAAAAGAGATCCAAGCTCCAGGGTCCAGGGTTTCAGGCTTCAAGTTTATTGCACTGAACATAAACTCTGCATCTTAATGACCTGAATTGGAGATTGTGAATTTCAGGAACTTGTGGAGTTGAAAAAAGGAATTCTATATTTGCAAACCACATATCAGGATTAATAGTCTAGAACAAATTAGTGCCAATTTTAGTAATATAAAGCTGTAAAACCACTCTGAGAACTGAAGACAAGTGCTTCTGTTGAAAGAGAAGTTGAAATCTTTCAAGAGCTGAAGCAATGGAGTTTCTCAGGTTTGGAGGGCGGGCCATCAAATAAAGAGTTCAACTGAAAAAAGCAGCACAAAAGGAAAATTTGGGATCGTAACAAGTTAGGAGTCTTTCTTGAAACGGACTGTTAATCCTGTGAGCTATCATCAGCAAGCAACTATCAAGAAAATCCATTCAAAAGTTGAAGACTACATTGCAAATTTCCAGAAATAGTTAGAAAAATTCTGATTGATGGGCACACAAAAAAGCACATACTATAACATCAAGGGTAGTTTCAATTACAGGTGCATTTCAAATAGTAAGATGTTTATTGAAATTTTAGAGAGAATAGTGAAGCAATTCAGATGAAAACTTGAGTATTATCAAGTGCTGCTAAATGATTGCCTCACCAAAAAACTGTATCAATGCTCTAACATCAAGTGCATAAAAAAGAATTGGAACCTGCAAATCCAAAACCTGTCTCAGGATTGCAAAATTGAAAAAGAAACAACTTATATAATCCAGACGAGAAGCAGTGATAAGGTTTGCTCCATACTGACAGAGGTGTTAAGGAAGGGAAAACCAAAAAAAAAAAAAACCTTACAGAACTTAGCATATCAAGCTATATATCCAAATTCCAAACAATTCTACTGAAAAGGGAAGATGGCATTAAAGAAGATAGCTTACAAATTCAGAAGATTGTTGATGTTGGAAAAACCAACATCTCTTGTTAACTATGCATAATCCATGCAAAGTGAGAATACTTCCTGACATATTGCCTGAAACCAAAGTTTTAGAGAAGGAATTGCATGAAAAGCATGAGGCAGGCTTCAAAAGAAGTTATGGAAACTGAGTATCCTGAGGAACTCAGAATGTGATTGCCCTGATGCTAAATTTGATTCAGTATGGGTTTTGTTTTTTCATATTGTCACAACACATTGCATCACACTTGGAACACTTTGATTATCACGAAGCATGAGGCAGTGTTCCTGATAGTTTCGGCTTTTTCACAAAGCTGCACTCAGTTCCTGATCGTTTTGGTTCATTCTTGCGCTAGGATTAACCATTTTGGACTTACAAGTTAACAGATCCAGAGGTTAAAGTTACTGGATCTCATTAAACAAAAAGTCGATGAAAAGTAGTCACACCGTTAAGGGATTATATCGTGGAAAATTTGAGTATTTTATCATTGATCATGTGAATAAAGAAACAACAGCTTTACACTTCCTGTTCTGATAAAGCTTTTCAGCTAAAAAAAGAGACAACTGGAAGGACTCCTGCCCCAAAAAACTGTACACTTTACTGTGAATGGTTTATCTGCCTTATTTTATGATCTACTCAAGCCTGAAGTGACATGGATGAAAGTGTCTTCTCTGCAGGGAATTGTCAGGCCACCCATTGGATGGTCAAAACCAAATTGCTCTTCAGCTTTTCTGAGCAAATCTTGGAAAGAAGGCTGATTCAGATAGGATACTGGAACTACAAAACGCTTCTTTTCAGTCTCCCCCACATAAACTGCTAAGAAACCTTTTGGCACTTCTGATGATCCTGAAGAAGCTTTGCTTGTTGTTGATTTTGATCGGTGGAGGATTTGTTTAGCAAAATTTCCAGCAAAACGAATAGCCATGATCTTTTTGCAAGCAACTTCCGTGGAAGAAGATTAGAAGAGAACAGCTTCTAGGAGGCTTGTGGTTTAAGCTGGAGTCAAGAGACTGTAGAAAGTAGAAAATGACAAAACTTGAGTTGTGTAGTATTTGATTGTCTTGGCTGATCATATATAGATGATGTAGGTTCTGTAATATCTGAAGCTTGAGGCTAATACTCCTCAACTTCAGGTCTGCCATAGACACAAGTCATGAAGTTCCACATGGTCCTGTCTTCTAACTAACTAAAAAACACTGTATTTACACCTTCAACAAGAAGATGCCCCACAAGTTCAAGGCCATGAAATGACGGACCAGCAAAACTATGGAAGACCACGGTTGGATTGGATCAGAAACATGTTGTAGACAATTGTTCTATGACCTGAAAACTTAGTTGCGTATGGATTCTGGACATGCTTGAGACAACCACTTACGGTATGAGATGATACGAGGCAATTCTGAATTATGGATTAGTTATGGTGAGTGATTAAGGTAGGTACATATGTGCATCAGAACAGGTCACATGGTTATGTCTTCCATTAATTGAACTTGTAAGTTTGTTGGCAAGCATTATCCAAGGCAGTTTAAAGAGAAATATACGCGGAGGACCAACTTGCTTGATTTAGAGATGTTGACAGTGACACCTCAGTAAGCATAAACCAATCTCCTAAATGCAGAAGGCTCGTATCCCGAGTCTTTTGACAGTTCGTCGATGATAGTTGGGAAGCTCACGCCCTGAGTCTTCACTGACATGCGGTGTCCCAGACCTGGACACATGTGAGAGTGACTATAAAAAAGAAGGAAAAGAAGGAGGTGAACAAGCAAAACAACAGTTCACTCTCAACTGTTTTATCTAGAAAAACAGAAACTAACTTACAAGTTTTGTTCTTATACAACTAAACTTCAGTGTTTTGTCTAAACAAGATTGAATAAGCATTTACTGATTTGCAAGTTTTGAAGACCTGTTATTACATGATTGGTGGATCATAGAATTCGTTGTTCCAAGGAAACTGCAAGATAAAAATATGAAAAAGGACTAACTTGTGATTGAATTACCCTATTCATAGGAGAAGTAGGGAATGTCAACAGTTCCATTCTGCAGTTCTTCTATCAAGATTTGAGATTTATTTCTTCTGTTAGAGTTTGTACATTAAAGGTAGGATCTCTCTCTTTTTTTTTAAAAAATTTCAGAGTTCATTTTCTGACAAATAGTAATCAACATTTGTGCAGATATCTCTTGAATTGTCAAAATGAGACATCCTCCATCTTTCTCTAAATTGCAGAGAGAATTCATCTCATGGGAAGATCTAACACTGGAATTTGGTTTAAAGAAGGCTTCAAAATACCTGCCTCAACTGTTCTTCTCCATAAATAAATAGCTAGTTTCACTGATGAAGTTGAAGAGGAAATTATTCAGTTAATTGCCTGCTTATCTAAAATCAACCATCAGATAAGGGGTAGCATGATTCTGTTTATGATATTCACATGGTCAACTGATTGATTGTGAGTAACAGGCACATATAAGATAATGTAAAGCTCTAACTATCAACTTCAATGTGTGTGTTAGAAGGGGAGTAAAAATTTTAAGCAAAGGAACAATTTTCATTTAGTATTGATGTCAAAGTATGTACAATGAATTGGCAGTTCTAGCTCTAAAAAATTGCCTTGTGGGGCTAGTTTCAATCTCTTATGATCTTCTCAAGCTAGAAGTGACGTCAAGGAAAGTATCTTCATCACAGGGAATCGTCAAACCGCCCATTGGATGATCAAAACCAAATTCCTCTTCAGCTCTACTGAGCAAATCTTGAAATGAAGAGTGGTTCAAGTATGAAACTGGAACTATAAATCTTTTCTTCTCAGCTTCCCCAACATAAACAGCTAAGAAACCTTTAGGCACAGGTAAACATTTTGAGGCAGATTTGTTTCCAGACAATGATCGTCGGAGACCTTGTTTCGCAAGAACTCCAGGAAGGCGAATAGCCATCTTGTCTTGGTGCAAGTAGAGTAAAAGAAGGCTCACAAGAATGGAAATTCTGATGTTTTTCTGCTGCAGGAAAGGCAAAATGCTTGAGAATGTGAAGACTTGGGGTGAGTATTCTGTGCGCCAAGCATTGTACATATAGATGAAACTATGTGACGAGATTTAATTAGAGTTTGGAGTAAGTGGCCAAGAATCATTTGGCTGTGGTCTGCTTGAAACATTCCATGAGGGTATCACATGGTCTTGTCTTCCAACAACAGAAAATGTAAGGACTCAGAGCATTTTGCTTCCATTCAGAAGCTGCTAAAGATTGGAAATTGACAGGTGGGCTCAATGTTCATGTAAATGGTGGGGACATAAATGGTGGGGACATTTAGCGTGTGAAGCAAAATTAAGTGCCTTCTTGATTAGGGACACCTTGGGACAGCCTATTCATGGACTCCAGTGGAGGCAGAATTCAGAAGCAACATATCATAATCCAGCTGTGGAAGTGAAACTGTTCATGAATGGAAACTGTGAGAGTATCAGAAAAGATCTTTACCTGTTTAGTACAACACATCAACGTCATAGAGATTAATACATTGATATTAGTGCTTTGCATGAACAAGATGATCCCTTTGCAAGCTTCATGAACTAGTCAGGATTACCTTCACTATTGAATAGGATAAATACATCATCAGTTGCCTATACTAATCAGGATACTGGTCCACAACAAATCCAATTTTGAGTTTAAGATAATCACTTGCCTGGAAATAGCAGTTAGAAAGTTGATTAGTAATCTTTTCCTTGGACTTGTAGAAACTTTCACCTTTTCTCTTCTTTTTGATATGAAAGTCTAATACTCACTACCCACGTGATATTTCACATCTAACTTCATTGAAACCTAGTCTTGAGACTTTCTGCAATATGACAGCCATGATTCACACCCTTCCACACATACAACATAATGTATCTATTGTGGTTTTAGTTACTGATTCATTCAATAGTTTCTCTTGTAGTTGCAGAGTATCCAGTTAAAATGCAAATAAGAGGTTATGGTAATAACTGATAATGGGAAAAGGAAGCAAAACATTGCACCAAATTATTCTTCAATTTGATTGATGAACAAATTGTGAGGCAGTTACAATAAGTTGTGTTAGTAGCTTATGTGTTTACAAAACTGTTTCTACTGATTAAAGACTATGTTGAACTTGGGCCTGAGATGATGCTAACAAAGATGTCTTCTCTGCAGGGAAGAGTAAGACCGCCCATGGGGTGATCGAAACCGAATTCTTCCTCAGCCATTCTGAGTAATTCTTGGAATGAAGGTTGATTCAAGAATGATATTGGAACTATGAACCTCTTCTTTTGATTCTCTCCAACATAGACAGCAAAACAGCCTTTCGGAACATCGGGAATTACTGAAGATGATTGGTTTCCAAGCAGATTCGACCTGCGAAGGATGTGCTTGGCATTCAGAATTCTTGGAAAACGAATAGCCATTATTTTACACGTCAGGAAGATGAAGCAAACTGCAGTGAACTTGAATAGAGGAGAGATGAGTTTTGTGGATAGTGAATGTGTACTTGAATTGAAGTTGCAGGCTTGTGTAGTGATCCATATGTGTATATATAGAATTTGTGGAAAACCTTATGTGTGATTCAGAGGAAAGCAACCTCCTACTAGGATTTACTCGGAGACAAAGACAGCTGAATCATCACTTGGATCTGTCTCCTCAACTGACCATGACAGTTTTGGTAGTGAATGAGTTTGCTAGTTAGTTACCACACATTAGCCAAACTAAAACGAGTCTTCCATGTAAGAGACTAACTTTATGGATGACGACAAGGTAAGTCAAGCCCGACACAGTCAGCTTGAAGCTTGATCGGGGTCGGAGAAGCCCCAAAGGCCAAAGTTTAGTTAGGTTTCAGACTAAACGAAACAGCATAGTTTTTTTCTTGGTTGTCCAAGCTGTAAAGCCCTAGTTAGGGCCTGACCCGAGACTAAAAATACTAGTTTTTCAGCCTGGACTTGGCCGGAGACTCGGTCAACTCGAACTTATTTCTATTGACTTTGAGTCGGGCTAGAATGGGTCTAGGCCAACTCTAACTAATTTAGTATAGAAATAAATTGCTATCATGATGTTAGCAGAAAACAGAACATGCACCAGACATCAAGTATGGTATTGTTGGTAAGGATGTGAAGCGTTATTACCAAATTTCTTAAGAACTCCATTAAGATGTATGGATTTGTTACATCATACAAACCTGACATGTTGCTTTCTTCCATCAAAGTGGGATCTTGGTTAGAGCATGTCCCTTGTGTTACAGGGTCTTAGTTGAGGTTGGGCAAAATGTAAGTCGTATGTCTATACTAATTTGCATCAAGCTAAACTTTACGGACATTTCTGTTAAGGAAATTTTGAGAGAGTAAGCACTACCATGGAATATAATATAATGAGACTTCATTGATATACAACAAGTACTTACACAAAGTTTAGAATAGACTGCTTTATACTCAACTGCATGAATCCTGCAAAGCTGTCTAAAACTGGTTACTAGATAACAACATACAAATTTGGACAAAGTTCAAAGCTACAAGGTGCCAAGTGATTGAGTTGTGTTTTTCTCAGCTTTCAGTCTATCTGTTGACACTGTTCATGTAGCACCCAACTACCGCAAAACCCAAACCCGATATCGATGGGTGATGTCCGAGCTCATGCTCCGCAAGGGTGGTGTGCTAGAATACTTAATCAGTCAAAACTAGGTATAAACCCCCTTTTTTTTGAAACCACAAATACGATAAGCGAAAATCCATAACCAAATCAGGTACCACTTTATTTAAAAACATTTTCCACTCACAAATACAATTATTACAAACATTAGTATTCAATAGTCATTTGGGTCCATTTCATAAATAGACAAATTACTAACATTCATAGTGTCTTTACATTCCAATACAACACTAAAGACTACACTTTCAATACAATATAAAGAAATACATATGCAGGCGCATACTGATCCTGACCCAAAACTCTTAGTCGAAGCCTTTCTAGAGACCTTCATAAAACCTGAAAAGTTACGTTGCAATTTTTAATGAGTTTTGCGAACTCAGTTGAGTGAACCATCATTGATGATTTCACCGAATCACATACACATATAACATATTTCACAAATATTCATTTAGATCATATTTATATTCCTTATATTCACATAACATGGTATCTCATATGATCACATAGTTCACGTAGCTAAGTATAGCAATAATTCATATCAATTTAGCACTCATTTCAGCTTTGCAAATTATTCAAAGAAATTTAGTCTTAGAATGCTATATGCACGAGACTCATATTCGTTCTTATTGTTGTGACTGAGTGCCTATCACTTACTTATACAAATGCTGGCCTATTGGGCGCAATCAGAACAGAATCACGGAGTATAGCTCTATGTGCAGAATAAAAAATCACAGAGCAAAGCTCTATGTGGAAGTGCTTCATACTGGCAACTCAAGTCACAACACCTTTATCTGAATATGTATTTTATGAAATGCACAAATACATACATGTCATATATCACAATCACATATGATACTCAAACAAAGCTCATTATCATCGGACCTAAGTTCGGTATTCAACTTTCGTTGAGAATTCACATACCACATAGGATTTCACGTCAAATTAGAACACTTTCAATACATGCCCAACTATTAAACTCCTCGGACTTTAAGTCTGGAATTCAGAAACAAATCACAAGCAATTCAATAATATTGGATGTTTAATCAAATCAAATCAATCATAAGAAATCATCTAGACTGATTCACAGTACGCTCCAATAAAGCATTTGCTTCCAAATTCTGAAAACGCCTGAATGTGGACACTTGACTTGTTTGAAGCTCCAAAATCTTCAACCATCACAAATCCCTAACTTTCATGCAACTCACGTACCTCATTCTGAAGGCTGACAGGGAGGTTCGGTTTTTCTTGGAATAGAAGAAAGAAATATCAGAGTGGAAGTGATGACAAACAGAAAAGGCAAGGTTTAACTTCGGTGAATATTTGATGAAAGGCTCTAGGTTGGAGGAAATCTAAAAAAAGAAGTTTCAAGAAAGATAAGGATAAGGACAACAGCTAGCCTTTTAAGGCAATAAAAATCTTAACTTTAGCCAGGACACCTGTCCATTTCTTATCCACTTATCCACTTCCCTTTTTTAAAACTCACTTAAATATAATTTACACTTAAGTTTATAACGTAATAAAACCACTGTAATCACAAATCATAACCCCTTACTCACTTTCAGATTTTTCTCGTAATACATCATTTTTGGTCAACTTTACATGTTCTTTTTGACCCCGACACTAAAGTCATTTTGCAACACTTTCTTCTAGAAAATGTTTCCCTATGTCTTATGTCTCTAGTTTACTCCAAATCAAAATCTTCTTGTTTGGAATCCTATAGATCCGGATATCATCAAAATACAGGAACATGTTCAGTAAAATATCGAGTTCATGCTCTTCCAACTGATACTCTTACTTTGATTAGATCAATCTTTTTCGAGTCAAAACCAAAAGCTATTATTTCTATTAGGGGAGATAGAGAAATGCGTTAAGAATCTAATGCTTCAAAAATCAGGTCATTTGGAAGTCGGATGACAAAGTTATGGCTGAAAGAATCAATCAAGGTTCTGTCCACATAAGACAAAGCAAAAAGCAAACGAATGAGAAAGTAGACGAATGACAAAGCAGGCAAATGCAATAAGCAGACGAATGGCAAGCAGACAAATGCAATAAGCATATGAAGTAATAAGCAGACGAATGGAAAAAAAGACGAATGCAATAAGCAGATGAAGTAAGAAGCATACGAATGGAAAAGCAGACGAATGCAATAAGTAGGCAAAGCAAGAAGCAGACGAATGGCAAAGTAGACGACGCAAGAAGCAGACGAATGGCAAAGCAGACAAATGGCAATAAGCAGACGAAATAAAAATTAGACAAATCGAAAAGTAGACGAAGCGAAAAGGGCAGACGAAACAAAAGTCCACCTAAGACAATACAAATGATCAACTTAAGACAAAGCAAAAGTTAAGTTAAGACGATGCAACTCTTAAGACGATATGACGTCATCACAGACGATAAATCTTTACAGACCATGCATCTTCACAGACGATGCATCTTTACAGACGAAATGACTTCATCACAGACGAAATTATCTATACTCCTGAACATCTCCATTCACAAGGATCATAACTTTCTACTCCACCATCTAAACTCCCATACTAGAAATTCTCAGTCAACTTCTCTAACGTATTTTCCTTCACTAAAGCTAATACTTAAATTTTATTTCTAGTCTTTCTACTCCATTTTATTATACTCACTTATTGAAATCGGGGTTCTAACCCTTAATATTGAAACGGGATGTCACAATTCACTGGAAATTTTCCGTGCCAATGTGTCGTTACCATGCTGTCTCAAGGTGCTGGAACGTCACCGAACAACCTAGGTGTTGCATTTCCAGCGAAATGGACAGCTTGCACATTTCACATATTTCTAGATAGCTAATTTTCTGGACACCTTTGTTTGCAACATTTTCTTATCATAGCGTCCTGTCAACAGCATTTGAAGCTTGTAGCTTTTAGGAATGCCACTATATGTTTGAACACTCATCTTTTGAAGAACAAGTTGAAGTCCAAGATCTAAATCCAGATTCCAGAACAATCAAATCACATTTTAATCTTCTAGATGATAAAATTATGAGAAGAAAGTAGGAAAGTTTTCCTTGTGAACTGTTCCATTAAAAAACCAAATTGCCATTTGGACAGATGAAACGAACGGATGAAGCTATCAACTTACATGGAAGATCATTTCAAGTAAAGAAGGACAAAAAAACATACTGTGAGGCTGTTCTAAGTAGTTGATTACTAGTATTATCTCATATCAAGTCTACCCAGAGTTGAGAATTAAGAATGATTTTAATCACAATTGAATGGAGGGAGCAATTGCTCAAAATTTGAAGGAATTCCCTCTTTCCGACAATGAAATGAAAGATCTTCGGATTTTGAAAATGAAAGAATTCCGTTCTGTCAAAATATTGGATCTTTTGAAACATTGCAGTAACATTTGAAGAAAAGCAACAACATAAGGAAAAATCACTATTTTACATTTATGCAGATTGAAAATGAAATTACATTGAACTTTCAGTTTGTATTGTACAGAATTGTGGTAAGGGGTTAGTTTTCTCCATATGTTCATCACCTACTCAAGTTAGAAGTGATATTAATGAATATCTCTTCACTGCAAGGAATTGTCAAACCACCCATTGGATGATCAAAACCAAACTCCTCTTCAGCTCTGCTGAGTAAGTCTTGAAATGCAGGGTGGTTCAAGTAGGATACTGGAACCACAAATCTTTTCTTCTCAGTTTCCCCAACATAAACTGCCAAGAAACCTTTAGGTACATCTAAACATCTTGAAGCAGATTTACTTCCCGAAAAAGATCGGCGGAGGCCTTGTTTGGAAAGAAAAACAGACAAACGAATAGCCATTGTTACTTGGTTGAAATGCTTTCAGTGAGTGAATCAAAGGAAAGAATGTTAACAGGTTTAGTGGTTAAGGACATGTACTAGTTGAGAATTCCAAGACTTGGGTTGTGATGGTTCTGAAACTAAGCCTGTCAATATATGCTGAGGATAACACAAGCCAAAAGTCATCAATGGCCACAAATAGTACTTATGGGTCGGCTTGAGACGACCACGAGAAGTCATCACATGCTATTGTCTTTGAACAAGAACAAAGTAAAGGAGACAGAGAAGTCTTAGTCTACATATGGCTTTTAATGTTGAAACTCTGCATGTCCCACAAATAAAATGTTAGGCCTATGGAGGACAACACAAGCTTTAGATCGGATAAGGAATGATGAGAATAGATGCAGAACCAAAAGGCTGTTGGATTGGTTACATTCTGCAGACAATCCATGATTGTTCTTATATTTCATAGTAGCTTGATTAGGTACATACTTAAACAACTGAGAAGGTGACCATGAGACCTGCTTGGAAGTTGCTTTCAATTTGACCAGAATAGATCTTATTTACATAAAGCCGTTGGATTTTGGATCATGAGCTTCTGAAATTTCAAAGATAAGTGAACTCTTAGTCTAGTCAGAAACTTCAACTTAATCTAAGTGACAAAAGATTTCTCGATCTTATCTTAGAAACCTAAAGATGGTTATAGATGTATAAGCAGGCTTCTTCTTAGTTGGACTTTGTAATTTGTGATAGAACTGGAGAAATATGCAGCAGTAACTCCTGAACTCTTGTCTTCTGAGACTGAACGTAGCAGAAGGGTTTAAAGATAAGTCGCGTATTCTCAGTTGTGCACAACACGAATCTCCCAGATCGTTGCGCCTTCTCTTGGGGGTCAGAACTTACCCGACAATGGATTTCGATGCCTTATATGAGCCAAGAACAGCAGCATTGTGAAACTGCTAGACAAAGCCTTGTGAAGAGCACATGAATCGTGTGTCAGTGCCACTCTTTATAGAACCCACCTGCTTTCAGAGAAACAAGTTGCAAGCAGATTTGGTGCAGTTGGAGCCAATATGTGGCTCTATAATGATTTCTAGACATCCAAGCAGGAACACACAACTCATTTTGTCCATGTTAAGAAAGATAATGCTAGCCTCAAGAAAGCTCCAAACTTTTGTTTTTTTAAAGCATATCAGACATGTTAAGAACAAAAAAAGTAACTATAATAGTAGGGGCACTTGAATCATTTCAGGCTGGAAGCTACCTATTTTCAACAGAGACATTGTCTGTCACATAATATCTAGGCTTGCTAAGAGTGTTCTATTGGATGTGGCGGAGATCTTCTGAACAATATTTTTGGTGCACAGTTATTCTACTATTTTGAAGAAAATGAAACAGTATTATGATAAGAAATGCTTCAAATGGATAGATAAACATAGGAGAACCATGGAAAGCAGAATGTAACAATCCAATTCGTTTCTCTCATTTGGTGACTTCATCTGATCCTATTAAAAAGAAAAAGTACATTGGCTGTCCAGTTTCTGTGATACAAAATTGCGTATGTGGCTACCGTATTGCCTTTTCCTCATACTCCACTGCAGCTGGAGATAACATCAAGAACATATCTTCTTTGCAGTGTTTTGTCAAACCACCCATCCGACGATCAAATCCAAACTCCTCTTCAGCCAAGCTCAGCAAATCTTTAAATGCAAGCTGATTCAGGTAGGATA
This sequence comes from Erythroxylum pedicellare, assembly GCA_027563575.1. Lineage (NCBI taxonomy): Eukaryota > Viridiplantae > Streptophyta > Magnoliopsida > Malpighiales > Erythroxylaceae > Erythroxylum > Erythroxylum pedicellare. The sequence continues at coordinate 45,016,155 of JAOQMP010000209.1, forward strand.
CTTGCACGAAAAGCCGCTTCTTTTTATCCTCACCGACATATTTTTCACTGCTAAATAACCTTTTGGTACATCTAAAGATGTTCTGCTAATTGCCAATCCTGACCGAACAATTTGATGTGCAAGAAAAACCCCGCAAACCAAATCCCATCCTTTCGTGTTATTGCAAATAATGACTTGTTAGAGGAATTGATTCTTGTACTCGCTATCGCTAGGATGCTGTGTGAGTTAGAGTGTGTTCCAGTATGCGGGTATATATATCCTGTAGATAAACCAATGTGAGACTGGGAGAATCATTTCCTGGAGTCTGCTTGGGACATAGCTCATGATGCATCACATCATATTGTCATTGGACTTAATAAACTTACATATTATCTGTCATATACCCACAACTATTCTTAGAAGACAACAGAGGTCCAGCTGAAGATTACGAATCAAAATTAGATATTTGATGTCATTGTTGATATAGATGAATAACCAAGTGGTCCTAGAATGTGGACATTCTTGAGACAAGTTAATTAAAACACAGTCCTGAATGACTAAATTTTGTCAGACACAAGTGTATGGTTACAAACCCTCGTTGCATATATAAGCTTTTTAGATATTCTAATAAAATTGAAGGAATAGAAACTATTTAGCAGAAAAAGAGAAATCAAGAATAGGGAATATTAAATTTTGTTCCATTATATTCTTATTTTGGTTCTATGTCAAGCTATATGCGAGCTTTAGAAACCACTAACTTTCAGTAAATTTACCGCTATGTGAATTTAATATAAGGAGGTCCTCTTCTGGTGTTGTCAAACACATCGAGATCTTGGGAATATGCAATTCAATTCAACCATCAAATAGCAATTGTTGCTACTTTCATTACTTGTATCCTTGTATTGACTTGCAGTTTCTTCAATCCTACAAATCTATTGCAGGCTTTTGGTATACCTGAGCTTTTGTTCCTATGGATAGTGCTGTATTCCAATTTGATAATTGAGGATATCTCCAAAAGAACTGCAAGAGAAGGAAAATAAACATTAGGACAAAGGCATCAAATCAGTTAGATGCAGATTTGCATGTTGAAATGAAGTGAAAAACTGAGAAATGGAATGTTTATGATTTGGTCCACTAATTCACTAATGGCTTGTGGAAGGGGATGTATGAACGGTGGAATAAAGAGAATTTGTTACTCAAATTCGAATTTGCAACAGATACATCTGAAAAGGAATTGAGAAATTCCTCTTAAATTAGACTTATGGCTGATAGAGTCTTGGATAGAATAGCAAAACAAAAAGTGATTCCATTTTGACCATTATTATGGTTTATGATTTGGTCCACTAACTCTTTCCCTTCAACAGTCATGATATGTAGTTGAGTCCAGTTTCCCACTATATTCTACTTGTTACAAGCATGTCCGGTGGTTGGAATATTACCTGGAAAACTTTGCAATTGTTTCAACCATATGCTAATGGAGAGGCCATCCAAGTTTATATGTAGATGTCGATTATGCAGATGGACAAGTCATCAAGGTTGCTTAGTCTTTTCCACCATTGGCCTTCTTAACCCAGCTTGTAGGACATACTTTGTTTGTACCTTCGATTGAAAGACAAGAACATGTGATAATCTAACAGCCATGTCTGGACTATAGGACAGAAAATAATTGTTAGCCAACCACTACATTTTTGAGGATTGCTTACAGAGCAGTTTGGCTATATATACGAGCAAGTGTAACCCCTACTTAACATACCATCTCACCAACACATTCTATCTAGTAGCTTTCCTTGATAAACAAGTCCTCCTAAGCTTTTGTTCCCTCGAGTAACAAGCTTTATAAAGCTTTTGAAACACGAAGAAGAAATCATGGGTATTCGTTTGCTCAGTGGTCTTGCTAAGCAAGTTCTCAGACGATCCGCACTGCCTGCAAAAAGAACAACTTTATCATCTCTGGAAGTTCCAAAAGGCTTCTTAGCAGTTTATGTTGGGAAGACTGAAATGAAAAGATTTGTAGTTCCAGTTTCGTATCTGAACCAGCCTAGTTTCCAAAGTTTGCTGAGTATAGCTGAAGAGGAGTTCGAATTCAATCATCCAATGGGTGGATTGACAATTCCTTGCAGAGAAGAAACTTTCATCCATGTGACCTCTAGCTTGAGTATATCATAGGACAAAAATATTTACCTTCTTCGGGCAATTTTGGATTTTGTATGGTCGAAATGACAATTGTAAACATAACTTGTACAGAGGCAAAAATTTCTCACACAAATAAAATACTGTTATACCTATACTGGTCTGCAAAAATGTTTGCATGCTCCACTATGCAGAAACTCAACTGTCTCATTAACTGAACCGTAGCCTTACCAATTGTCAGGAAAAATGGGAAGTCTGAGTGGAGAGGTCAGAAATTGAATCAAACTGTTTTTTCACTTTCTTCTATACGGTGCCAATAGTTTTGTGTTTCAATATTCACCAGGCAAGTGATCAGGTGCTGAATTTCAATTACTATGCTAAAATGTTCTGTTTCCTTGAGTGTAGTAACTTTTACATTTAATCTTCTTCCATAAGATCACAGAAAGTTTTGGCTTTCTGTTGAAGATCTGTCAAGATTTTTTGGTCTTGGTTTGCTCCAGTCTCTTACAGTCATTCTAAATCTGTTAACTTCTAGGAAACAAGGACAGGGACAAAAAAGACATGTTGTAGCTCTGATCAATAATTCATGTGAGAACTGCTTATATTTATGCTGAGGAAGTATACATAACTGGGAAGTGCAATAATATCTTGACGTAATCTTGATGAATTTGTTTCAGTGAGACTTCCAATAAGATGCATATACAATTTTATTCATATCATAAAAGCCTAGAGAAGTTTTAAAGATGTCTAAAGTAGGCTCCTTTTCACTTGGATGCATGTTGTGACAGAATTTGAACATTGAGCAGTAATACTTCATGAAATCTTCTCAAAATAAGTAGTAACAGACTCAGTATATTAAACAACAGTATGGGTGAGTTCAAGTGTTCTGAGTTGTGGACAACAGAATGACTTGGCATTTCTGCATATGAACCAAGGAGAGCCATTTAATGCATTAGGTGATAGGCAACCTAATGAACGTATCATAAAAATTATGAAACTGCTAGACAATGCCTTGTGAAGAGCACTTGAAGCAAGGGCAATGCCACTTCCCATAGAACCCATCTGTTCCCAGACAAACATACTGTAACGAAATTGGTGGAGATAGAACCAGTTTAAGTTGAGATAGAGGTAATAATATCCTTAAGATGGTGAAAAAGAAGCAGAAGTTGTAAAGGATATTTAAGCAGCAATAGCTAGGTTAGCAAACAAAAGTGGTGCATATCTTCTGAGCAGCAGATTTAGTACTCAGTTCATCTTCTATTCAAATAAAGAAAAAGTAATGAAATATGAAAACAGTCTAATAAATAAATGAAGATGGAAGAAAAATGTAAAGCTCAAGAGATATCTCTAAAGTAACTTGTCATTTCCTTAAATTCTTCGATCCTACGATGATACAATATATACATTAACTGCCCAGTTTCTGCGGTACAAAATTGTCTGTAGCGAGTTTGATTGCCTTTTCTCATGATCTACTGAAGTTGGAGATAACATCAAAGAATGTATCTTCTTTGCAAGGTATCGTTAAACCACCCATTGGATGACCAACTCCAAACTCCTCTTCTGCCATGACTAACAAATCTTGAAAAGCAGGCTGATTCAGGTAGGATATTGGTACCAAAAAACGTTTCTTTTTGGACTCACCAACATAAACTGCTAAAAAGCCTTTTGGTGCATCTGAAGAAATTGAGGATGCTCTGCTAATAGCTGATACTGATCGAACAATTTGCTTTGCAAGAGTAACAGGTAAATGGATACCCATTTCCTATATGCAGATGTTTGGGTTTGAAAGAAATGGATAAAGAAGTAAGTTGAAGATGTATTCTTTCTTGTACTGGCTATTGCTAGGATGCAAATGCTTGAGTTATAAGTGACTCGATATGTTGGTATATATAGATGAAATATCTTTGAGATAAACCAACATGACAATTTACTTAGACAATAGTTTGCTTGGGACATAGCTCATAGAAGCATCACATGTTATTGTCTTTCAACTTATCATCTTCATGACAACATATCTTATAAACCAGCATTGACTCTATACCTAAACAAAAACAACATAGGCCCAGCTTAAGATTGGCAATGAACATATATGCATAACCAAGTTGGTGCCGCATTATGAGCATGCTTGAGACAAGTGAATTCAAGCACTGTCCTTAATGACAATTTTTCAAGACATAATAAAGGGCATACCAGAACTATTATTACAGTGATCAGTGATGCATGTCAATTTGGCAAGTGGGACCTTAATAAACAAGTGAAGGAAGGATACCATTCCTTAAGACAAAGGCAAGTAAATGTTTGGTTCACAAGTTCTACCCCTTCTACCCTCAGGATTTGTAGCTTGAATCCAATATCCCACTTGTCTGTTCTTCGATCTGCTTTCATTTCAGTACACAATTTCTATTAGTTGTCTTTAGCATGTTCGGTTGTTGAAATGTTACTTGGAAGCATCATCCAGTTGTGGTTATGCAAAAGTCACCTAATTAGTTGTTGATAATGGATATGTAGATGGACAAGCAATTCTCAAGAGTCATAGATTTCTCTTCAGTTGGCCTATCTACTTTGTTTGTAGGCCATTGTGTTTGTACTATCAAGCACAAAAAATGAAGGTTACTCTTTCATTCACCTAAATGTGTAGATTGGTTGAAAGACAACATCATGTGATACTTTATCAGTTATGTCTGACTACAGACCATTAGCAGCCACTTGCTCTATACTCTTGAAGATTATTATCAAGCCAATTGGTTTATATATACCCGCAAGTGCAATCACAACTCACCACACCAGCCATTTGACATTTTCTGCACTAGAACCTTTCCTCAAAGAAACACTATCGAGAACTTGTTCCTTGATCCAACTTTCCTCTTCTTCAGCTTTGAGTAAGAAGGAATAATGGGTGTTCGATTGCCTGGTGGCCTTTCTAAGCAAATTCTTAGACGATCTTCACTGGCTGCAAATAAAACAGATTCAACATCTTTGAATTTACGAAAAGGGTTCTTAGCAGTTTATGTTGGGAAAACAGAAAAGAAGAGGTTTGTTGTTCCAGTGTCATACTTGAACCAGCCTCCATTTCAAGGCTTGTTGACTATGGCTGAAGAAGAGTTTGAATTCAATCATCCAATGGGCGGCTTAACAATTCCTTGCTCAGAGGAAACTTTCATTTGTATCACTTCTGGCTTAAGCAGATCATAAAGAAGGCACTACAACTTGCCACCTAATGAGTTGAAACAATTTTGCATAGCTGATATGTGCTAAATGTAAATAGAAACTTCTGATGAAGCAAAAAGTTTTTCATATATATGAATCTCCTTCGGTCAACCGCATTCTGAAGCCTCAGGCATTTTGATTGTTGCAGAATTCCATCATGTTAATTACTAATTTAGTCCAATAAACCCATATCAATCTCCACAAAATTGACAGATATGTTGCAGATTCCAACAAATTCAGCCAACATAACTTTAAACCAAGTGGGTAAATCAAACTGATCACTGACAGAAAGTCATATTTCTCAAAGATGAGCACGACTTCTCTATGCATATTAGTAGTAAACATGAATGCAGTATTTGCCTTTATAACACGGAAATGATTGGGGTTCAAGCCATGCAAGAATCTGATCCGTTTATTCATTTCCATTGCCAGTTTCAAGGTAGTTCAGCCGTATTTGAGATTTCTCTTGTATATGCTTCCAATTTTGGCTTCCAAAGTTCTAATTATGGCAGGATTTAACAACTCTTCAGCTTACGGTTTCTAATCCTTGGCTTGTGGGAGATTTCAGTTGTTCTGTCTCCGGATGAAAGTGAGGGAGGCTGGCGGTTTAATCTGGATCTAACAAAGGAGCTGTATAATTTTCTAGCTCGAATGGACTTGGAGGATCTTACTTATACCGAACGGCTCCGTAATTGGTCAAACAACCAGCAGAGAAACTTGCTCATTCGAAAAAAATTGGATCCTTCTCTAGTCAGCTCATTATGAATGCAACACCAGCCTAACTCCTTTGTACATTCTCGTGAAAACTTATCTTCGGATCACTCTTATATGTTGTTAAAAAGGATGACTGACAACAGATTGGCAAGCGTTTCTTTTCGATTCTTCAATGGCTTAACTCAAATGGCGGGATTTACAGAACTGATTGAAAGTTGGAGTACTGAAAGTGTTGGATGCAAATCATTCCAGTTTATGCAAAAACTCAAGTTGGTGAAGTTTGCAGTTAAAGGATTCTTGGCTAGTCGTCACCAACCCCTATCCCCTTAAGGAGAAGCTCTCACAAGCTTAGAAAACACGCTATGATTCTCCACACAACGCAGCTCTAAAAACAGTGGAACAGCATTGCCTCCAGGAGTATCAGGAAGCTCTAAACTTTGAAACCTCCATTCTCAAACAAAATTCCAGGCAGAATTGGTTGAAAGATGGAGATTCTAACTCAAAATTCTTTCAATCATCTTTATTAGCACGACGGAATGTCAATAGAATAAATATGCTATATGACAGGTTCTCTGGGAAGAAGCAACTACAAGAACTTGCCATACACCACTTCCTGAATTTGATGGGTTTAGATCAATCCATAACTCCTAGTCTTAATGTTTTACAATTGTTTGATTGCTCGGTTGATCAGGATACCATGGAATTTCTGGTTTCTCCTATTGCTGCTCAAGATGTTAAAAGGGTTCTCTTCAATATGCATCCTTCGAAATCTCCTGGGCCGGATGGTTTTATGGCACTAGTGACGTACTTGGGACATCACGGGAACTCTTCTCACGAATGTTGTGATGGAGTTTTTTGCTTCCTCAAAGATGCTCAAGGCAATGAATCAAACATTCAGTTCCTTGGTGCCTATAAAACATCATCCACAAAGTATGAATCACTTTGGTCTCATCTCTTACTGCATCATCATTTATTGAAAAATCCGAAGGGGTGCAGTAGTTTCACAAGCTTTTCGATTCGTTTCTAGCAAACACAAAAAATCAGAAAAATAAAAAATAAATTAACACCGAGATTTATTAACGTAGTTTGTCATATCTTGCTTACGTCCGCAGGGTCTTCACCCAACTTAATCACTTTCACGAAAGTACAATAGATTTACACAAGGACTTATTAAGCCAACACCACTTAATCCTTGAAACTATCTCTCATCCTCACTTCCCGTGAAAGATTTTCACACTTGATAACACGACTGACTCGTGTTAACCTCAACAGAGGATTTTTCTCTACTACGCTTAATGAAAGACAATTAATTAAAATTACTCAAATGATCAATCAACTAAGAAAAGAATAACAATACACTTCAGATAAAAGAAGGACTTCCCTATACGTTCAACTTCCCGAAATATATCTGAATAATTGTTCACCTATTAGGCTGATCTACGCCAAATTCAAAATCAGATCACAACTGCTCAATCAACAAGTAGTTCACAAAAGAAGACAAACCCAATCCTCAAAGATAGCCCAACTGTGAAACACTCAAGGAGATGAACGTTCAGTGTGAATAGCTCCTAGACAAATCAGTGCAAAATCAATAAACTCCCAAAATAGAAAAACCACACATAATACTCAAAAACTGTCCAATTGTGAGTTACTCTAACAACTCAATACCAAACCGTGAACATCAAGGCCTCACTCTCACACGATTAATTAACAGCTTGCAACACACACCACCAAATATTTCACACGCAAGCTTCCAACACCAAGAACTTCCAATCACTCTATACAGCACAAGACATACATATTTCAACCAAAAATCAATCAACCGTGTATCACCAACACAGAACTCACGCACACACTCGACTGTATTTCCAAAATTCAATTAAAGCACACCCACCAAAATTCTAGTAGTACCCCAACAATGACACTACTTCTTACCATGATACACATCAATTAGAGATAGAACTTTATCACAACTAGAAGATTATCCCCAACGGCTTTTTGAATCCAAGTCAAATAAGGATTAGTGATTAGCTATTAATGCCCAATTAAAATCTTAAAGGTCCAATTCATAAACAAGATGCAAAAAAATAGTAGATATATATCATATATCTAACATTTATAAAGTGATCTCTAAGCTCCTTGCTGAAAGAATCAAGCGAGCTATCTCTTGTGTTATCAACTTAGCTCAAGGAGCTTTTATTCCTGACCGCAATATTGGAGATAATATTCTTCTACTTCAGGAATTGCTGATGGAATACAATTCAGGTAAGGATCTCAGAAGTTGTTTGATCAAAGTCGATTTTTATAAGGCCTTTGATACTGTTAGCTAGAGATTCATACGAGTATGTTTAGAAGCTTTACGGTTGCCTTCCCAATTTATAAATTGGATAATGACTTGCATACAAATCCCATCTCTGAGCATCCTAGTGAATGGGATCCCTACTAAACCTTTTCAGATTGCTAGAGGGATTTGATAGGGTGATCTTTTGTCTCCTTACTTATTCAATCTTGTCATGGAAGGGTTCTTTAGATTAACCACTAAACTGAATATTTTTGAATTATCTAATGCTTGGTTTAGTTTAAAGCCCAACTCTGCACAGAGTAGTCTTTACCTATTAGCAGATGTCAAGAATACTTCTGAAATACTGGAAATAGTGGGGCTCAATCAGCATTCTTCTCCCTTTTGTTACTTGGGAGTCTTTATTACTTTTTCCAAACCTAAATATCATGATTGCTCACCCCTTATAAAACAGATCAAGGCAAGAGTGAATGCTTGGCAGAATTGATTCCTATCCTATGCTACTAGGCTAACTCTTATCGTTTCAGTATTGAGCATCTTACATTTATACTGGACGACACATATTGCACTACCAAAGAAAGCACTTAAAGAAGTGGATCAAATCATTAAAGCATTTCTCTGGTTAGGTCGAGCTGAACATTCCAAGAATGCTAAGGTTTAGTAGAGTGAGGTGGTGATTCCAAAAAAACATGGAGGCCTCGGAATCCTCTCTACCTCTACTATGCAGAAGGTCCAAATGTGCAAAAGATTATGGAGGTTGTACACTGATCATAATGCCCTCTAGGTGAAGTGGATCCATGAATATCACGTTGAAGCCGTAAATTTTTGGCAAGCTACTTATACTTGTGAGTTTTCTTGGATTCTTACCCTGCTGATGAAGTTATGAGCTTTTATTTATCCTTTTATTAAACACAAGATTGGAAATGGGAAAAAAAACACTTAGTTCTGGTATGACAATTGGCTAAACTTGAGTCCTGTTATTCTCAATCCGAGGCTACAACATCTAAGAAACAAACTTTTTCTTAATTTTAAGGTCTCTTATTTGATCTTTAATGGTCAATGACGAGGGAATTGTAGGGGCTTTGCCACTTTGGTCCATCATCTCCTTCGCTTAAATAATGCACACATGGATGACTCCATCATCTGGACTATAGACCCAAGTGAAAAATTCTTTAATTACTCATGCCATCGGATCCTTGTAAGAGGGTTACTTGAAGTATATTGTTCTACTCTTTTATGATCTAATCCTATTCATCCCAAAGCCTCATTTATCTCATAGCTTGCGATAAAAAATAGACTCAGGACTAAGAGTCAATGACATGGACATATGGATTTAACTTGTTTGTTATGTAAAATAGCAATCGAGGAGAGAGACCATCTCTTTTTCCTTTGTAGCTTCTCAAAAATAGTCTGGAGCAGGATTTTACACATGTTACCAGGTATTTATTATAATTATACTTGGGAGCTTACTTTGGCTTGGCCTATTATTCCTTCTGCAAAAGGGAGGCCTAATGCGATTCTTTATAAAACTGCATTCATTGTTATCATATACTTCCTTTGGAAAAAATGAAACTGTAGGCACTTTTCCAATCTTGAAGAGGCTTCATATCAGCTTGCAGACAAGATCATTAACTGGATTTGAGCAACCTTATTTGCAAAGAATCTATAGTTCTCTCTCACTACGGATATTAGACTCTGTTGGAATCTTTAGTATAGATAATATGATTAATTTCTAACTCCCTCTTCTAATATACTAGTCTGTATAGCAACTAATTAGAACTCACTATAATGATGTAATAGTTTTATCTATATAAAATCCATTATTCATTTTCCAAAAAAAATTTAAGTTCCAAAAAAGAAACCCACAAGTAATCCTTAATCCAACCCTGAGATTTAATGAAAGATGGTTCTTTTCATGACATAAAATGAAAGCCAGACGCATTTTAATCAAGGTTTTAAAAATCAGACCGGACCAACTAGTCCGATCAAAAAAAGTCTGAATTGGCCAGTTGTCCAGTTTAGTTCTACTTAATAACCTCTAACTATAAAAATTGGCCTGTTTACCAGAGAATTGGCTGGTTTTTCAGTAACCGATCCAACTAGTTTGTTAATACTCACCATCCAGATATACCTAATGCTACTAAACTTCATATTTCATTTCAGACTCTCTCGCCCCTTCACCATCATCTCTTCATCATCTCTTCCTCCATGCTTGTAGGTATATGTGATACTTATGGGTAAACCATAGATGCAAAAATAGATTTCTGTTTGTTATCTACTTAGGCGGTTATTATGAAGTTAAACTTCTATTCTCAGATCTCTCACAGTTGATCTGAGATAACGAGCTTGTTGAAGCAACTTCGAACTCGTTCCTCTAAGACTAAGCATCGTGATGGAAGGGATTGTCTCCACACCCATTCCATGTTCCTCACGCTCAGGTTTTGGTTTTTTCAACCATGAAATGTTTATGTTCTTTCTATTTGGGATTTATCATTGTTATTGTATTTTCTCTTAAATTTGGCCTTCATTTTTTTTATTTCGAAGGGGTAATGCTCTTTTGCTTTAGTGCTACTGCTGTTTACTTACTGGAGAGGAGGATGGAAGAACATATTGTATAGAGTTCCAATTTGTTCTGTTTTATTCAAGTTTCAATAGGTTAAAAGATAAGGATAAGCCAGTGATAGTTTCAATATTCTATTTTATTCAAGTTTCATTGTTATTGTGTTTTCTGTAACAATTAGAACTCAGTTAAATTTCAATGTCTAATTTTGATAGTTAGTTATATATACTCTGTGAAGTTTTGAATTTGTTGATCTAAAACACTGACAAGATAACACGACTATTTTCTGGAGCAAAGTTTAATAAGGGTGAGTACACCATTCTACTGTTGTTTTGTTTCTGTGTATATGTATAGTGGTCATTCTACTGTTGGTTTTCCCTTTGGTCCATCTTTGCCCACTCTAATGTAGTTTTAGTGATTACTTTCGTACTGGAAAAACCTTTTCTAAAGAAAAGACAAGCTATCAGATACAAATAAGCATACAAACAACATAACTTGAGAACGAGTTTTAATCATTTTGTCTTCGTTTTCTAGACCTATATTTACAATTTACCTTAGTCAATAAGACAAGGTTCATAAATTGTTGAAAAAGGGTAACTTAAAGAACAATTTTATGCTTGTGACCATCATTCTCTATTACAACTAATGATAAGAATTATTTAAGTAGGAGACTTTTGCGCTGACGATAATATATCCAATTATTTTTTATATTTGTTAGGTTAAATCATAATGAAAAAGATGGAATCATCAGAAAAAGATTCAATGAATATCACATCATCTACTTATGGTGAGTCCAATCTAACATGGAATTATTTTTCTTTTTTTTAAGCATCTGATGGGAATATCCAATATAACTGTATATTTCGTGGTAGAATCTTTAAAAGGAGAGGAATTTATAGAATGAAAGAACACCTTGCTGGTATTAAGGATAATATTGATTGATCCATTACTAATTTGTAATTTATTTGAATGCAATAGAAGAAGTTGATACAAATACTTTGGAAGAAAGCTTAGTTTACGAGTCTTTAGATAACGTTGGAGAATTTGAAGCTTTTAACAATGATGAGACACAACCTCCTTCGGAAATACAATTTTGATTTTTATTGTTATTTTAAGTTTTATATTAGACTCATATTTATTTATTATTAGTTCATTATATAATATTAGACATTGGTATATTTTTAATTTCAATAAAATATTTTATTTTTATTTATTCTTATAAGTTTTACTTCTTATTTATTATATACCAGTTTTATAATGATTCACTTCTGGTTGAATCTTTAAACATTGAACATTTCCTTTGATTGGTTTGATACCGGTTTGGTTTTTGAAACAATGTGTGAGAGCTACTCAATTGAACCTGTTTGTCTTGGGAATGAAGGCTTCGACTCAGGTAGTGATTCACAACACTGTCAAGGTCATTCACTTGGTTTAGTAAATGAATTTATAGAGATATCAACCGGTTCAGTTTCAATTGTTGAGTTTGGCTCCTTTTGTTTGACCCATATTGGTTAGGAAGCAAAATGGAGGCAAGGCTCTTGCCTATATAAGGAGAGTGTTACTTCCTTGTTTAATACACCAATACAAAGTCAAAGATTTGTATGACAAATTTGACTCTAGTTAAATTTCTCTTTTGAGGTGAGGGTTGGACAATTTGTTTTAGGTATTTCTTTGTGGGTGTATTGGTGTATCGGGAGATTGGGTGAGAGGAAAATTTGTGTGCTTGTAAAGATTTGTCACATAGTGGATTTTCTTCTAAGTGTCCGTAGTTTTTTCTCCGATTTGGAAGTTTCCACGTAAATTCTCTTATGATGTTATTATTTCTCTATTTTCTGATATTTTGTCTATAAAATATCCATGGGTGTGAGTTCGGGAGGTCTAAATTCCTAACAATTGGTATCAAAGCCAAGGTGTGTTTTTTCTTGAAAATTCTGAGTATGCTCTGTGGTCACAGTTTTGATTGATCTTCCACATCAGAAAAGATTTTCTTGAGAAAGGTTCATTTGGTGCGGTGGAGTTTTGGTGTGGTAGTGTGGTAGTACATGTCTAGGAAAGTTTTGGCTAAGGAAAGACTTGGTATTTAAGTGTGTCCGTTGTGACCCACCTCTCTTTCCTGGAAACTTTCCTGGTGTACTATTCATTTCTACGGTAAAATTCATCAAGGCATAAGAACACAAGAAAAATGTCAGGAAATAGGGCTTCAAATCCTCTTAGATTTGAAGTGGAGAAATTCGATGGGAGAATCAATTTTGGCTTGTGGCAAGTGCAAGTCAGGGATATTTTGATTCAGTCGAGGTTACACAAGGCATTGAATGGCAGACAAATCCTTGATATCAGTACGGATAAATCTAGTATGAGCGGTGAAGATTGGGAGGATCTGGATTTGAGAGCAGCAAGTGGGATACGATTGTGTTTGGCTAAGAATGTCCTTGCGAATGTGCATAGAATATCTACAGCAAAGGAGCTCTGGGAAAAGCTCGAGGAGTTGTATCAAACAAAGGCTGTCTCAAATCGGGTGTACCTAAAGGAGCAGTTTCATACACTGCGGATGAGGGAAGGTGCTACAATTTCAGATCATTTAAGTGTTCTCAATGGAATCGTCTCTGAACTGGAGGTAATTGGAGTTCGTATAGATGATGAGGATCAAGCTTTGAGACTCATTTGGTCTCTTCCACCTTCATATAAACACATGAAACCGATTTTGATTCGTGGGAAAGAGAAGATAGTTTTTTCTAAAGTTACCGGAAAACTCTTGTCAGAAAAGAGAAGAGTGGGTGGTGGAAATATTCCTGAAAACTCAGCTTTGGTGGTAGCTGGATATCGAAAGAAGAACTCCATGAAGAAAAATGTAATATGCTGGACGTGTGGACAATCTGAGCACGTGAAGAAAAATTGTCCGAGAGATGGAGCAGATTCGGCAAGAGACTTTGAGTCAGTTAATGGAGAGACTGATAATGTCGCTAACATTGTCTCCATGGATGATGATCTTGCTCTCTAAAAAGGGGAGGGGGCATGTACATCCTCATGGCATGCCGCTAATCCCAAAGTTGTCATGATAAAGGATGTTTTACTGTTAGCAGGTCTACAAGTTTGCACACGGGCATTGGTTTGACATTAATGCAAGGTGTGTGGTGGAATTTATGTCAATGGTTGATGAACTTCCAGGAAAGTCAAACATGGGAGTTGCACCGTAATTTTTTTAGCAAAGTTATTTTTGACATGTGTCGAAGTAAAAGGCTTAAAATTGGTTTGTTCTGAGTGGGTATGTTTTTATGGTACAGCATGATACTATGAAACATGATAATTCACTACATTGAGAGTTATATTATTTTCAAGAGATCTTCATTGAGGTGGAGTGTGGTTGTGGAATCAACCAAAGTTGCCAAGGTAGAGATTGTTGAGTTTTTGGCTCATTTGTTGTCCCATATTAGTTGGAGACAACAATTGGGGCAAGACTCTTACCTATATAAGGAGGTTGTTACCTCCTTGTTTAAGTACTAATATAAAGTCAAAGATTTGTATGACAAATTTAACTCTAGTTAAATTTCTCTTTTGAGGTGAGAGTTGGAGAATTTGTTTTGGATATTTCTTTGGGGGTGTATTGGTGTATTAGGAGATTGGGTGAGAGGAAAATTTGTGTGATTGTAAGGATTTTTCACATAGTGAATTTTCTTCTCAGTGCGCGTAATTTTTTCTCCAGTTTGGGAGTTTCACGTAAATTCTCTTGTGTTATTATTATTTCTCTATTTTTTGATATTTGTGTTTATAAAATATCCTTGGATGAGAGTTTGAAAGGATTAAGTTCTCAATAGGAAATTTCGAAATAAGCAGTTTTCACTCAAAATGATAACGACGAAGACGAACGCAGGAAACGGAACAGAAGCCCCATCTCGAGGTTCCATTCCTATATAGCTTTTTCTTTGGCTCAAGATGGTGATTCCAATAGTTATGTAGCGATGGCAATTTTCACAGCCCGACTCAAAGTCTAATCCAATTAAATTTAAATAATATAAATTGAAATATGCTAAAATATTATGACTTTAATTAATTTATTAATTTGCGAGGATCTGGAAAGGATCATCGATATATGCAACCTTTCCTTTTTATTTTTTACAAATAAATTGTTTCCATGATTTAAAAATAACAAAATTATTCCTTATTTTTTATATAAACAGCCTTTTAAATTTTATTTTTGTCAAAATAATTTTACATTTATTTAAAATTAAAGAAATAGCATATTTTTTATCAATCAATTATTTAAAATTCAGGAACGTAGATACAGGTGGTACATGGTTGTTATCAGCTCATACCGTGAGATGTTGGGTTATTTACTTCGTGATGATTTTATTGAAAAAAGTCGAAGTTGTTGTACATATTTCACTCGGTTTATGCATAAAGAATCGGCAAACCTTTTTGGGTTGTACATGAAGAGAGAATTATTTTTTCAAAATAATTTTAAACTTATTTAAGCTTAACGTTGACTAAGTTTTTGTTTGGTTGGACTTATACTAGTAGAGTTTTTTTTTCTGTAGATCTTTTATAATAAGTCAGTTGATCGTTTGGTTGTCATTTAAAAAAGAGTTTTTTTCAAAGAACTTCATACAATAAATTGTTTGGCAACATAAAAATAAAAAGTACTTTTAATTTTAACTATATTTTATCTTGTAGTAAAAATTATTTATGCATATAAATATTATTTAAAGTGTCTTAAGCAATATGCAAAGTACAATATATTAATTATTATATAATTTTAAACTATATGAAATATAAATGAAAATATATCTAACCAAATCTTTTATATTGATTATAA
>JAOQMP010000209.1:45047697-45060385 GCA_027563575.1 Erythroxylum pedicellare
ACAATGAAGTTTATATTTAAATATTTTATATGATGAATTTCACTTATCACGCGATAATGAGATTTATTTTTATTTTAAAAATGAAAAATAATCTCAAGTTAATATTGACTTAGCATTTAACTTAATTTCGTAAAAATTTTTACACGCCTAAAGTGTTTTTTGAATATTTTGAAAATATTATATCTTAATTTAAATATTTTAAAATATTAGAATTGTTCTTAATTTTGTTGTAAATTGTTGGCCATATGCGAAAATATTGGATTGACATGTTTTATCTCCCTTGCAAAGTTTCCCCTTCGTCCCACTAATCCCCAAGCTGGCTGTTTCAAGCATAACTTTGTTGTTCCTCAGGTTTTGCCATTATTAACGTATGGAGTTCTGTCTGGAAGTGCCCATACCTACTCTACAAAGTGGTCATGTGCAGACCATTTCATTCCCAGTAGGAATGCACAAACTTCCATGTAAGAAAGATCCAATGGAATCATCAGGATTTGATAGTCTATGTGTTCATGTGACTCTTTAAATTATTGACCCAGAAAGATAGCTATCTACGCTTAAACTGGATTTTCTGCAACTTGGCTTTTACGCATAGATCAATTACATAAACCAAAAACCACCCTTACATAAGTTACAGAAAAGAAGGAAAAGTTAACAAGGCCATTAGTGTTAGTGTATGGTTGGAGCTCTGTTCTCGAGGTATCCATATCCCACCAACCATGGATATACGAGAAAACCATGTGAAGCCATGATCTTAGGTCCCACTGAGCTCATTGGAAGGTTGAAAGCTTACTTCAGTCACTGAACTCTATAAATGCAGAGCTCTTGCATTTCACTTAACAAGGTCTTGAGCAGGAACAAAGTTTTTTTGTTCTACAAGTTTCAATCTTTATCGAGTAAAGCGTCAATCTTTTTCCAATTCAACTCATTCTCTGAAATGGGTATTCGTTTGTCTTCCTTGATCGTTGGTGCCAAGCGAGTTCTGAAAAGAAAGTCAGTTGCTGGAAAAGAACCAGATGTGCCAAGAAAGGGTATATTGCAGTTTATGTTGGGAAGTGTCAGAAGAAAAGGTTCGTGGTTCCAGTAATGTATATCAACCATCCTTCATTTGGAGACTTGCTTAATCGAACTGAGGCAGAATTTGGCTTCTATCATCCAATGGGTGGTTTAACAATTCCTTGCGAAGAAGGTGCCTTTATTGATCTCACTTCTCGACTGCACACCTCCTGAACAATGATGAACAGAAAAAAAAGGAAAACTTTTAACAACTTTGATTGCATCTTTTTCTCTTTGTTTGTTACAACGATTTTTAGATGATACAAATCGATGAAGCCATGTATAGATCTTTCCAAATGTTCAGTGATAGAGCAGAGAAACTGTGATATGTAAAACCAATCCCTTTATTCTCTGAATCACTTAACTTCCTGTGTGTATCAACAGATCAAATTTCAGGCATTGACAAAATAGTATCCAGAGCTGTTTAACAAGTGGTAATTATATTATTCAGTAACAAATGTAATCTGCTACAACCTGTGCGTCTTGCAGAATCCTATCAGGAATTTAGTAATCTTTCCCTGTACAAGAGCTTGAGCTTTCCTTTAAGTTTTCAGAATTTTCTCCCCCAGAAAAAGAAAAAGAGGCAGAAAACATTCCATTTCGTTGCGAAAATGAGCAACGAGATTGATTTATAAATGATCACCCCAACCTTTCCCTGAGGAATTTGGGGGGCAAAAGGGATGAATGAAGATCTCTGTATCATGTGCCAATGTGCTCGTAGTTGCAACAGGACCGACAACAACTGTAGCTGAAATTGCTCCATGGATCTAGCCTGCCTCAGAATGGGTTTCATTTCAGGCAGTAGTAGTAGATGCTTAAGTTTTTCACAGGCTTCATGTAGGGCTGGTGCATGATACCTCTGGAGTTTACAAGTAGAGGTAGTCATATTTTTCCCGAAACCAGCTGAACCAAATTACGATTTTTAATCAAGGTGTAATGATCCAATCTTTTAATGTGATGTGTAGGTACTCGTTGGTGCCACAACCATCATTGTTTTTTAGTTCTTCCCATTTGTTTACCTAAGAAGTTTCAGGTTCACAAACCTGCCTCAAGAGTGCAGAAAGCAAGGAAGAGCAGCTGAGACTGACAGTGCTTTTGCAGCTCGAATTGGGCAATGTTTTGAATCACACAGTATTGGATTCATCAAGTTGAACATTGACATTTTGTGTCTTCAATACCTCTTGCATTGCACCGTGACATCTCCAAGGGAAATGATCAGTGAACATACTTGGTGATACAACTATGTCTTTGAAGTCTTCTCTTTTTGCCAAATATGCTTTATAACCATGTACTCCCTGTAAAAATCCCCAATACAAAGGCATACATGAATTTGTTTGTTCTGGTACTAAATGAATCACAATTCCAGGTAGGAACATCTCTGGCGGATCCTCAGGTGACTCCTTCTCTGATGTAGGGACAGTTCCCAAAAATTCAGATACAGGATCCTCTAATGGATGTAGCATAACATCCCTGCTAGCAAAGGGATTTTCTGCATTATCATAATCAATATTCCCGGGGCTATTTATCAAGTTAGATTCGTTCCAAAGGGATTGGTTTTTGTTTACCTTATTGTTTCCACTCATCTGATGCTTGCTCACATCTAGACATCTATAAGCTAGTCTGGAAATTGCGACTGTATCAGCATTGGAATCTTGTGAGAGTGCTGTAATTGCAGCTGCACGAAGCCGTAAAACCGATCTAACTGAAAGGCGTGACGAGAACTCATTGTCATGTACAATACTAGTGATGAATCCTGAACATGCTTCTGCTATTATCAAGTCCACACATGGAAGTGGTCCAAATGAATAGACGTGTAAATCTGGGTATCGACGATATAATCTCAATCCTAGCAATACAGCGATTGAACCTCCTAGAGAATGACCAACTACGCGCACCCTGTATCCTTCGCACTCACATCCTGCTCCCACCAAAGAGGAAAAGAACCCTCTTGATTCAGATTCAATATCAGGGGGCCTTCCCTCTATTTGTTCATAAAGGTCACGGGCAGCCTCAACAATTCCTGAATGTGCATAGTGTGGAAAAGATGATTCTACACTTTGCTTCACATCAGGATCAATATGACTGTTACTTATCAACCCATCCAAGTCATCTCTAGAAAGGATGCACTCCCTAGCTAAACCATCAGTTATGAGGTCTTCAGGGGTCTCAGTTCCCCGGACAGAAATTGTGACAGTTCTCTGGGAATGAAGAACAACAATGAAGTATGCAGCTTGACATTTATCCGGACAAACTCGACCTTTTCGAAGGGCTTCTGAAGGTAAATCGACATATTTCAAGAAAGCTGCTGCGTGACCCCTCCACCAGTTATCTCCAGTAAGTTTTGGCCTTCTGTTACGTTTCCAAGGAGTCAAAATTCCTTGCCTATACAACCATGCACAAGAAAATAAAACATAATGTCTCCCAAGATCAAGTAAGGGACCAGTATATGCAGCTTCAGCAAAAGCATGAAAGCTTAAAGCCTCCTGAATCTGTTCCTTTGATGCCTCCTGCTGCACCAATTCATCACAAGTTTCAGGGGATCTACCATGCTTCTGCAACAAAGCTAGGCCTGCAAGGAGCTCCAAATGCCCCATCCCTGAGGCACGGTAAGTCACCAAATCACCCAACAATCTTGCCACAGAATAAACTTCATCTTCCTCAGGCTCGCTACTCAAGTACCGAGCACGACCGAGACAACACATAACCTCGCGAATGCCATGATCAAAAACCTCCAGATAGTGAGCTCTCCAGAAATCATCATTTTTCACAAAATAATACTTCCACTTCAGTATATCAGACCCAGCAAAACATTGAAGCAGAGGAAGACAACAAGCTAAGAAAGATAACAAGACCAATAGTCTACGCTTCAATTGGGTATCATTTAGAGAGATCTCTGAGGGGCAAAGGGTACTGGATGTGCCATCAGCCGAAATATATTTAGCAACATTGCATATAAGATATATTGCAGCCAAAAATTGGAAGATATTAATGATCAGTACAACCCTGGTCCACCGATGCCATTTTTTGTATCTAACCCGTCTCCGGAGACGAACATTAGGGTCAACGGCGGAGGCATCGGAGCTTTGTATTGGAGAATCAAGAATGGAGTTTGCTGCACCTTCTTGAGCAATTCCTGCTTCAACCGTGGCAATGATTCTCAAGATAGCGACGAGAGCCACCACCCCAATAGGAACAGTTGTTCTCCAATGATCACATCCAGGAAACGCCCGAAACGCCAAGAACCCACCAACTATCACCAGGAATAAGTTCGACAAAACTAATGCTATGGTGGTAGCTCTCAAACTCTCGAGCATAGAGACCCACATTGGCATTGCCCTCTTAATTTGGACGTTGCCAAGGCTTCACCGTGACAACATCCAATGTGGGTAGCCTTCTAATTCGCAAAAAAGCTGTCTTCAGTATCCCAAGTTTTGATCTTTCCCGATGGAGACCTTTCTGTACAGGTGGTTTTCAACGAAATGTTTCTGGAACAGGACAAAAGCTTCAAACTTTACGTTAAGGACATCCCAGAATCTCGGACAAAATCGGGAATGGAGACCGGCAGCTAGTTCAGGCGGTCGGAAGTGGGTGAGCCAGGGAGAGTTACATCCATTATTTGTTATAGCTTCAAGGCTAATAAAGGAGGATTAAGGAAGAGAAATGTAATGAAGTCCCAATTAGTGTAATAGCTTCTGCATTGATGATGTTCCAGGATTATCGCCGGAGACCATCAAAAGAAATCAATGGTTGTCCTCTCCAGTTTCGTTTCTTCACACATTTATGTCTACAGATGTTTAATGGCTTTGAAAATTTTGGACACAAGTCAACTTTCTAGGTGAATTGATATGTTATATATATATATATATAGCTCCTTCTTAGTATAAAAAAAATTATAAATTTTAAACACTTTTTTATATTTTTATTAAAAATAACGATAAAAAACTTATATATGAATTGGATACAATTGCATGATTAATTTTTAGTAATCAAGTAAAAAATAAAAAGTTGAACTTACAATTAATATTTAAAAAATTAAACTTAAAATTATAATTTGTGTAGCTTCTTCAAAATATAAAAAATTATATATTTTATAAAATTGTTGGAAATTTATAAATTTTAAATTTTAAATTTTTATTAAAAATAACGATTAAAATCATATACAACTAATTTTTACTAATTATCAGTGATTAACTTTTTATTAAAATAGAAATTATAATTAAAATTTTAAAATTAAGCTTGAAATTGGACTATAAAATAAAAATTTTAAGATTTAAAATTTAAGTAGTCTTAAATGTTAAAAAATTGGTATATAATAAATAATAAATAAATATTATAAAATAAGTAAAAAAATAAAAAAAATATTAAAATATCAATATCTATTAATATATAATCAATTCTAATAATTCAAAATTTTTGAATAATAATTCTTCTAAATAATTTCTACCTTCCTAATCATCCCAATTCTTAAACTAATTATTTAAAAAATCGATAACGACGTGACCAAAGCCTATACTTCGGTTTCTTCGTGCAACTACCTACGTAACTATCATCATCTTCTTCTTCTTCTTCTTCGTCGCCGTCGGCGTCACCATCGTCCTCATTATCATCGTCATAAATGATAATGATTCTTCTTCTTCTTCTTCTTCTTCTTCTTCATTGTTGCCATCGTAGTCATCGTCGTCGTGGTCATCATAAACAATAAGGGTAGTTCATGTTTAAGTTAGCATGTTACTTCTTCTATGGTGTTTTCGCAGCTTAGTGGAGTATTATTCATTTATATAGCTAATAATTACCAATTAAATAAAAATTAAAAACACTAATTTTCTAGAGTCTCTACGATGTCTTCTGCATAAACTTTGCGTGTATTGAACCACCTTCTTTGATTGCCTTGGATACATCAAACTTCTTTCCTTGATAAAGGTTTCCATTTTTATTCTGCCATTCCCGTACGTGATTCACGTTTAAGGTTTACTTATTCCAAGTTAATTCCTTCTCTTGAAACTTAATAGTACAGAGAAAAAAAAGAATTATCTCTCCGCCATTGACAGTTCTAAGAAATCAAGATGATGGGATCGTTTCTCTCAAGAGCTTTGCTGTAACCCAGATCATCATCTTCTTCTTCTTCTGCAAATCATCTTTTCGTTCTGTCAGATTAATCTGATGCTGTTTTCTCTTGTTGTTGTTATCAGATTGATACTTGGATATGTTCATCCTGCTTATGAGTGTTTCAAAGTTGTGGAGAAGAATAAACCTGAGATTGACCGACTCTTGTTCTGGTGCCATTATTGGTATTGCATTGTTTTGCTTTTACGCACTTGGACAATTCTGTTTTATGTATTTGTGAATTCATCGTGTTCATATACAGTTTAATATTCTTTCACAGGATTTTAGTTGCAATGTTCACCATTTGTGAGAGAGTGGCGGATTACTTAATATCCTGGTATGTATGCAATCAAGGGAATTTATGTTTCTAGGTAGTGACCTTTAAAAACATGTTACCCGAGAGCTTGAAATTTGATAGGGTTCAAATGAAGATTAAAATAATGTTGTTTTAGTTTAATTAATTAAAATAATATTATTTTTATCTATAGTTAACAGAATTTATAAATTAAAATAACATTATTTTGTCAAATCAGTTCGGATCGAATTGAGTTTAGGTTAAGTATGAGTATTAATTGAGGTTCGAATTGAACTAGACTAAGTTGAACCCAATTTATCAACCATATTTCTAAGTGTAATATCCCACATTAGGTAGGTGTCAAATTCTCATATTAGATAAATCATTTTATAAATTATAGAACATAATTATTAAACCATTAATTAGCTGTTTTTTAACATGTGATTTCATGAAAACTTGAAGTAATTAAATAAAATAATATTGTTTTGATCTATAATTTAAAGAATCTATAAACTAAAATAACATTATTTTATTAAATTAGTTTAGATCGGGTTGAGTTGGGTTCGGGTTGAGCTTCGAACTGAATTGGATCTAGACGAATTCAAAAATTCAACCTTTAATTACCTATTTTTAAAATGTGATTTTACAAAAACCTGAAAAATATTATTGTTTACATTAGGTTAAGTGAAGATTGTAGAGAAGGTTTTTTAATGTCCTTATCATTTCTCATACAGTTTATTTTTTTTAATTATGACTATTACTATTTGATTGTCTTGAAGGTTACCTTTCTATAATGTGGCAAAGGTGGCATTTATTGTGTATCTTTGGTACCCAAAAACAAAAGTATGTGAAACTTCTTAATGATGTTTCTAACCAATTAATATCAATTTAAATATTTTTTTAATTCAATATCTCTTTTTGCAGGGAGCAGATTATGTCTATGATAGTGTTTTTAGGCCTCTAATGGCAAAATATGAGACTGAAATTGATAAACACCTACTGGATATGGAAGCTAAGGTTGGAGAAATTGCAACTGCGTATTGGAGAAGAGCTGCAACTTATGGACAGGCAAAACTTGTTGAACTTTTGCATCGTGTTTCTTCTCAATCAGCATCACAGCCTGACACTCAGAAGGAATCTTAACACTCCACAGGGATTTTTATAAAATAATATCGTTTTAATTAATGTAATTAATCAAAATAAAAAGAAAGCAATTGAATTGTTCAAATTGTTTAAGCTGGACTTCAGGATAACCCTCCAAACTTAAGTGTGCATTAGAACGCAGATCAACCTAAGCATAGTCTATTAACTTCAAGTTAAGTCCGATCAAACTTAAATTTTAATATCTAAATTTTTAACTCGACCTCAATCTTAAATCA
Source organism: Erythroxylum pedicellare (assembly GCA_027563575.1). NCBI lineage: Eukaryota > Viridiplantae > Streptophyta > Magnoliopsida > Malpighiales > Erythroxylaceae > Erythroxylum > Erythroxylum pedicellare. The sequence goes on from JAOQMP010000209.1 coordinate 45,055,528, forward strand.
ATTGGGCTAGCTAAATCTTGAATTAGATTTAAATCAAATTTTCAATCGAGGTCAAATTTTAAGTAAAAAATCTAGTTCGATTTAACTCAAAAACGAAGAAAAAAATTGTAAATCTAAAAACAAAGCTTCAAGCTTGATGGAGTTTTAAAATTATTTTAAAAATTAGGCTAATATGATTTTTACTAGGATATAGTTTAGGATATCACGAGACTAAGATAATAATGGGTGAAGAACCAGAGGTTGTAATGGTTTCGGCAAACTTTTATATTTTTTCACAGTCGTTAAATAAAAAACAATTAAATGCAAAATGACAAATCAACACTAAAAATTTGTTAATACAGTTCGATATATTTTGCCTACTTTTGCAGCGTTCTTACCCAACTTAATACTTTTACTAACGAACAATAGTTTTATACAAGACTTTACTAAGCTGACACTACTTAATCCTTAACACTGTCCCTCTTCCTCACTACTCATGAACGTAATTCACACTCAATAACACAATCGACTCGTGTTAACCTTAACAGAGTGTAACACCCCATACTAGGGGTTAGATTATTAAGGAAATTCAGTATATTTTATGCTTTGCATATTTGAATATTTGCTTATTTGTGTATGAGTATTTTGGACCCATACAATTTTGTGCATGAATTCATGACATTTTTCTAGTACAATTGAGTTGTTAATGTGATTAAATTGTGTTTTGGACATTTTGGAGTATTTCAGGTATTTTGGAATTTTCGATGGATTTAGAAATTTTCTGAAAATTTGGGGTATTTTTGGACTAAGAAAAATAAGAGACAAAAAGACCAATGGCTTAATGACATGTAGCACCTTAAGTGCATGACAAATGGCTCACATGAAATGAGCCATGTGTCAAGTTGGTAGCTATACACGTGGTAATAACACACGTGAGTACTTGTGCTAGAGAGGGAAAAAATCACAGAAGCCTTATTGTTCTCCGGATTATGTTGGTGTTCTTTGAAAGATCACTGAATCTTCTTTACCGAAACATTATCTTTGGATTCCTACATCAGTATTATACTTTATAAGACAAGCTGTTAGTTTATTTCTCTCTTTCTAGTCTTGGTCCTCAACTATCACCGAAACGCTGGTGATTTTCTGCAAACAAGGTTAGTAAAGTTTTAGCTTTCTGAGTTTTACGAATGATTTTGATAATGTGTATTGGAAATAATTACATGCATGAATTGGATGATGTCTTATGTGTTAAGAATAAATACATGCATGAGTTACATAAGTTGAATGGTTTCAGTGAAGATGAGGATGAGATAAGTTGATAATATTGTATAGTGGAAGGGTACTGGAGGTGTAATACCAATTCCCTGGAGGTATATTTTGCCTACGTTTACGGCGCCCTTACTCAACTTAGTACTTTTACTAACGACAATAGTTTTATACAAGACTTTACTGAGCTGACACTACTCAATCCTTGATACTACCCCTCGTCCTCACTATTCGTGAAAGTAATTTACACTCAATAACACAACCAACTCGTGTTAACCTCAGCAAAGGATTTTTCTTAACGATCTTTTAACGAAAAAATAATAAATGAATAACTCAAGTGATTAAATAATCATGAACAAGACAAAATACACTTGAGATAAAAAAGAAGAATAATTTTTCGATAAATTCAACTCCACTGAAATAGATTTGAAAGTTGTCACCACACACTATGGGCTAATTCATGCAAATTCCAGAACCAACTCACGAAGCAATAAACAAATCAAGTTAAGTCGAATCGAACTTAAATTTTTATATCTAAATTTTTAACTTGAGAATAATCTTAAATAAACTAAGTTGACTAAATCTTGAATTAGATTTAAATCAAAATTTTAATCGAGGTCAAATTTTAAGTTCGATTTAACTGAAAAATTAAGAAAAATTTGGAAATCTAAAAACAAAAACTTAATGCCCGATGGAGTTTCAGAATTATTTAAAATATTAGGCTAATATATTTTTACCAGTTAGATATAGTTTAGGATATCATGAGACTAAGATATTAATGGGTATTTTTCGGTGAAACAAAGAAAAGTTTACAAAGAAAGAAGAAAAATTACAGAGTATAATGGAAGAAAGGAAATTTGCATTAATAAGAACTTTTGAGAAATGATATATTTCCTTCAGTTTACAAGGCTTATTTATAGCACAAATCTAACTATCTAATTTCCACAAAATTCTCCATTACTAATTTCACTCACCAAAAGAATAGTAACAAACTATGAACAAGTCTCACAGAAGATTTGTTATCTTATTGACTCAGTAAATAAACTAAATAAAATAAATTTCATGTGCAGTAAGCTGCACTAATTTTTGACACCTTATTGCAAGCTTACTATCAACAATTCCTAGAGCATCTCGAAATGACAGAAACTTAGGCTTCACCAAAGCCTTTGTGAAAAAATCAGCAACTTGAGCACTAGTACGAGCACTTACTAGCCCAATTTCTTCACTCAAGACCTTCTCACGAATAAAATGATGACGGATTTCAATATGCTTTGTTCGTGCATGAAATACTGGATTTGAAGCTAATTTTACTGCACTCTCATTATCACACTTAATTTGCACAGCATAATCAACTCGGTGTAACATATCTCCGACCAACCTTTTCAACCAAACACATTCTTGTGCAGCCATGGTTGCTGCCACATATTCTGCTTCTGTTCTAGATAAAGTCATAATATCTTGCTTCTTGCTACTCCAAGAGATCACTGCTGAACCAGTGTTAAAACAATACCCTGAGGTTGAGTGACGATCATTTGCATCCCCTACCCAATATGCGTCAGTAAATCCACTTAATCAAAAATTTTCACATCTCTTGTACCAAAGCCCATGAATAAGAGGCCCTTTTACATAACGCAATATTCTTTTTGCAACATCTAAAGGAGCAGTTCTTGAATTCTGCATAAATTGAGAAACAATAGACGCAGAGTATGAAATTTCTGGTCTTGTGATAGTTAAGTAAATTAGATACCCAACAAGTTGCCGAAATTTCTTGGCATCTTTTAATGGCTTCCTTTCATCTTTGTGTAACTTAAGATTGGGCTCCGTTGGAGTAGCCATTTCCTTCGATTCCCCTACGCTGAAACGATTCAAGAGACTCTTTGCATATCGTTTTTGAGAAATAAAATAACCCAGATCTGATTTTTCTACTTCTAAACCAAGAAAACATCCAATTTCTCTTAGATTTTTCATCTCAAAATGAATAGACAAGTCATTTCTCAAGTTAGAAATTTCTGACTCATTATCTCCACTTATAATTATATCATCAACATATAATAATGCTAGGAGATGTACATTTGATTTTAAATTTATGAATAAACTAGAATCTAAATCAGAAACTCTAAAACCACAAAAGATGAGATATTGAGAAATTTTATTATACCATGCTCTTGGCGTTTACTTTAAGCCATAGAGTGTTTTCTTCAAGTGACACACATAACTGGGAAATTGTTTAGAGACAAAACCAAGAGGTTGCTCCATAAACACTTCACAATCCAAATCACTGTAAAAAAATGCATTCTTTACATCAAGCTGCCACAGTTTCCAACCTTTAAATGCAGCAAGAGAAATAAGTTCCCTCACCGTTACCATCTTTGCTACCGGGCTGAATGTCTCCTCATAATCTAACCTATAATTTTGAGAGAATCCACGAGCAATTAAACGAGCTTTAAACTTGTCAACGATGCCATCTAATTTTTTCTTTAAGCAAAAAACCCATTTGCAAGTGACTGGCACACATTTTTCTGGTTTAGGAACCAACTCCCAAGTCTCATTTTTATGTAAAGCCTCAATCTCTTCTTGCATAGCTTTCTGCCAATTTGGGCATCTTTTTGGTTCTTCATAACTTGTTGGTTCTTCAGAAGTTAAAGCACATGCAAAGAAACATGAAGTAGCTAAACAATTGTTAACTTCATAATCTTTGAGATAATTCGACTGTTTTTTCTCCCTCATTGATCTTCTTATCACCTCTTGTCCACTATCATCTCCTTCAGTAACATTTTAAGCTGGGGGTTTAAACTCTATTTCTTCATTAAAAGGTGCATGTACAACTGCTTCAGGAAATAGTAGCTCTAAATCAACTTGATTATAATCAGAAACAATCTTTTGAGTAGAAAATAAAGTTTACACCTCATTGAACACCACATCTCTAGAGGTTGTAAATTTCTTTGTTTATGAGTCTATGCACCTCCAACCTTTCCTATAAGAGTCATAACCAACAAATACACATTTTCTTGTTGGATCGCCTATGGCCCGAGTATTCTCAATACGCAGTGGAAAAGATCATAAAATAACAATAAGTATAACCGAAAAATATAGCATATATGAAAATACCTTTTGATGCGGATTTTCTTTTCAGATTCGTAGACACTGCAATGCGCGAATGTCCTCTACAGGTATCCACACGAGGATGAACGCTCCGGGTAGTGGCTAATGTGTGCTAGCACGTTCCAGAACTCTTTTGAATGCCGCACAATATTTCTCTCGAAAGAAGAACGAAGGTGGTGGCTAGGGTTTTCTTTTTATTGTCTCTCACTAATGAGATATAAGTTTCTCTATTTAGAGAGAAATCCTAATTCCTATTCCTGTTAGAAATAATGGGTTTTATTGGGCTTTTATTTCGGCCCATATTATATCTCATATAATAAAAGTCCGACAACTTATTTCAATCTAGCCCAATAAATATATCCACATATATTTATTCAATGTCTAATTAATTAGGCCGAAGAGAATAAGCCCAGATCACATCACTATTTGTGTGTGACCCTGTAGGCTCATTTGATGTTGGCAATGGGCTTGATCACACTTCAAGGCCCATAAGTCATAAGCGGCCTCTAGC
>JAOQMP010000209.1:45112825-45128958 GCA_027563575.1 Erythroxylum pedicellare
ATATATACTATATCATTTAAATTTAATTACTTTAAAATTTCTATGCACAAAAATTAGTTGTATTTATAAAATAAATAAATTCAATTGAGATCATATGAAATATTGATTTAAAAAATTTAAGATATTTAGAGTAAAATTATTAAATAAATCTAACAAAATTTTCTTATCGAATATATAAAAATATACATAAAAATAGGTTTAATAATTTTATGACGAGTTAATATTAATGAATATCGATAGGTACTATTGACTTAAACGCAGCGTTTGAATCATAAATCTTTTTATTTTCTTATAATATTTTCTAAGAAACCAAACAAAAAGGGTTTATGGCCGTTTGATTAACAGTCTAAAACCCTACTGTCGACGTCGAAATTTCCCGGCGACCTTCAATGGCTGATTTACCGGCAAAGAAGAGGAAGAGGAAGCTGAAAAGCTCCGACGAGAAACAGCGTCCTGATAAAGCGCTCCGTTTTGATGACTCGAATAAAGAGACGGAACCAGAGGAAGGTTTTGGTTCGGGAGAGAAGGGATTGGAAGAACAAATTAGAGTTGGGCGTGCGTGGAGGAACCTTCAGCTTATTCTTTCGCTTCAAAATAAAGAAATTGAGCTACAAAAGTTAGTCTTTTTGAACTTTCTGTTTGGTTCCTGAGGAAGTTGACAAAAAGGAAAGAACTTTGAGCTATTAAAGGAAGTTACCGAATGTTCTGTAGGATGCTATTAAGTGTTTGCATAATTTTGGATGAATTTGTGAAGTCTACCATTTGTGTTTCTTTTATATGTCTTTAATGTAGTGGAACAGAGGATTGATCCCTTTTTTCCCCCTCCTAATGCAGGAAGCTTGAACTGGCTTTTGATTATGTGAAATCGAAAGAGAAGGAAGGAGAAGTTGATGTTGATGAAAGTCACCAAACAGTGAACTTATCTCGCCTGGTGGTTTTTCTCAATGATTGGGTTCAGTCACTGTTGATTTCTGTTGATAAGAAAGGGAAACGTGATGGTGTCAAGACTTCTTCTGGAGTTTCTGAGGCGTGTTTGGATTACAGGTGCTGGGTGATCTTTAAATTTTCCCTGGAGGAGGCTTTAAGATTGCAACTTTCTTTAAGTTTCTCACGAAATATTTTACGAGCAATCTGGCGTATTGCAACAAGAGCATTGTCTTTACTAGAGGAAGTATCTTTGCTATCAAGAGAATCTTTTTTCTTTGGTGAAGGGTTTGAATTATATACTGTTGCACTTGATTGCATTTCTCTGTTATTCTTATCTCATGGTAACTTGTCAAATGAAAACTTGGACTTGTGGATCTCAACTGCCCGTTCAGTTCTTGATCTTGTATCGAAAGTTTGCGATGAGAATCTTGAAAGTGGAAATGCTGGTACTTTTGCTTTGCGCTTCTGCATCTTGGTTCTTGAACCATTCGCCAAATTTTTGAGGGTCCACCCCCTTCGGAAAAATAATTTTCATTGTTTTTTGGATGAGCTTTTGGAGCCATTGTTGCATTTACTGGTCCATTTTAATGGAAGAGATCATGCTTTGCCGGTGGGAAATGTAATGATTATGGTTGAGGAGGTTATTTTGCAAGGGTTATTTCATCCAATCCACATTGATGGATTTCTTAGCTTACGCAGTTCAGGGAAGTACCTGGCATCAAATGAAGGAAAAATAACAGATTCAATGTGTCTCATTAAAAGTTACCACAGGCATTTGTTTGATAAACTACATAGAATAATGGCTACAAAGAAGGGACATATACTCAGTGGCTTGGGTCAACTATTTCACTTACTAGTTAATAGAGTCAAAAGGCCAAATAGAGTATCATTGCTCTCTGAAAATACCAAAATTGGTAAATCCCGTGGCTCAGCTGAGTTATTGGTTCATTCCTTTGATAAGCTACATCAGAGTAGTGATGCAGTTTTAGATACTAGCTCTGGTCCTGCTAATTTGAATGCAGAAAAAAGAAAATCACTTCTTGAATTTTTTGTACAGATTATGGATCCGCTTTTGCTTCAGATGAATGAGTTTCTTCATACTCAACTGGAAGGTGACTGCCTGTTTTTGGATGTTCACTATGTTCTGAAGGCTATCAATAGTTTGCTTGCTCCCTTTTTGCATGAACAATTATACTTAAAAACAGAGGATGTCTCTGAAGGAGCTTACCTGAATTTCTTGAAGAAGATCTATGATACGGTTTTCTTGTTTGCCACCAATATACTTGGTCTGCCAACATTTAATATGGACAACCAAACGCAGAAGGTTTTGACTTTAGTAGCAAGGGAGCTACTTATTGCTGTAGGCTACTTTTTGGATATCGAATATCAAGTTATTGGTGATGATTCAATCAAGTTATGGGTAATGTTGATATCTTTTTTGGCCTTTGGCCAGTCCTTTAAAGACGTGCCCAATCATAGCTTGTTAATTTCCCAGACAGTTGGACTTGGATGTCAGCTGCTTAAGCTCTATGGTGAACTTCGACAGGTTTGTCAAACTGTCTCCACATTGGCATAATATATCTACTTTTGGTCAGCTGTGACATTCAAAATTGTAGCCTAATGTGATTCTGTTATTTAAAATTTTGCAATTTACTATTCTGTTGTTTGTTCTGTGCATTTCTCCATTTTGTTCTGGTCATGCGCTGAGGTTTGAAGAGTTATGAAGATGTTCATTTGTGATGTGTGATCAAACATTTTGATATCTTATGCACTTCATTTACTTCAGGCTAATATCCTGTCTCTTTCTGTTTCATCTGTTTTATTTCTACTTTCATCTTCTTCTAGAACTATTCCTCAAGTATTTCCTTTTTAAATCCTACTCTCTTCTTATTACTGCAGGTTAACAATACTATTTATGCATTTTCTAAAGCAATAAGACATGTAATGATACCCAAGAATGTTTGCAATAGTGGCCCAAATGATGGTTCTTTTCTGATCACCATAACATTACCTCTTGAAGCCTATGTAAAACCTGTAGGGATTCTTTTAAGCACTAAAGAATTTAAGCTGGCCTTCCATAATGTTATCAAGTCCATACCAGAAGGGCAGGTGAGTGAAAGTATTCAACAGTTAAACATAGATGTATCAGAAACCATGGAATGGATGAATGATAATTGTTCAGCTGTTGACATCCAAAAGTCTGATCCGCAATCAGAACTTCTTGGAATAGGATTGTCTGAAGTGTATGCAGTCGTGCTAGATTCACTGAGCATCACAGTTGGGAACTGTAGCCTTGTTGGGCAATCTGTACAGGACCTGATAACTGCCATTCGTCCCTACATGAATATTTTGATTGGAATACAGCCAGATAGCTTCGATGAATTTGAGACTTCTGTCACAGGAACAAATCCTAATGACAGCCTTGCTGGAATCAAGCATTGTATTCTGAAAAGGAGATTGTCCACCCACTGGATCATTGTGTTCTTTTTTCGTTTATATATGTCCTGCCGAAGCCTATACAGGCAAGCAATCAGCCTTATGCCTCCAAAATTTTCAAAAAAGATGTCAGCTCTGATGGGAGATTCATTTTCAGGACACAGTGGAAGGGATTTTCTAGAGAAGACAGATTACAAATATGAAGGCTACTTTTCCTGGATTATTCAATCTTCAGTCTCTCTTTCTGTGACTATGCAATCTATTTCTGACATTTATCTTCAGGATAGCAATGAAGATTGCTCTCCTCTGGTTTATCTATTGCATGTTATGGCCATTCAGAGGCTTGTTGACTTAAACAGGCAGATAAATTCTTTTGAGTATATCCAGAAAAAGGTTGAAAATGTTGTTCAAATGGAATTGCTTGATGACAATGGCTTGTTACAATACCATAGCAGGAGAAGAAAGTGCAAGAGACACATCTCTGTTTTGAAGCAGGAGGCAACTGGTCTTACTGAATTCATGATCACTAACCTTTCATTAGTGGGTAAAGAACAACTTTCAGTGAATTCTGACGATACGCATTGGATTGACTGTTGTGACCATACTTTGCTTGAAAGTCATATATGGGATTTAGATGTTTGTTCGTTGAACAAGAAATCATTGCCAACAGCAGTTTGGTGGATTGTTTGCCAAAATGTTGACAGTTGGTCCAATCATGCTAGTAAGAAGACTTTGAAGCTGTTCCTATCGCATCTGATCAGTACTTCCCTTCCTCTTATACCTAGAAGCTTTTCAAAGGCTGAAGAACACCATGTCAAAGAAAATGCTCTTCTTAACAAACTCACTGTCAATCATATCTCAGCACAACTTCTCACTAATTCTGATTTTTATGAACACAATGTAAGATGCAATTTTAAATTTCAAATTCTCCCTATATTGTTGCCTAACATGATGCTGAAGGTGCCTCTTTTACTAGTTTGTTAGCAGACACTTGGCATCAAGGTTCTGTGACTTATTGGAGAAATCAGTTGTACCATTGTTTGGTAATAATTCAATTGGTGCTGTTGACTTGAAGTCATCACCTAATTGGGAAGAGGTTTTAAGAACTTTTGAGCAGCCATCTATTATTGGTTCAGGCAGCAACCGTATGCATGAAAACGTTGCCGAGGAAAATTTAACTTCCCATTCAACATTTGAAAAGTCTGCTGATATTTCTCAGGAATCAACCAATACACAATTTACAGCTTGCCAGAGTTTGCTGAGTCTCTTGTGTTGGATGCCCAAGGGATATATGAGCAAAAGATCATTTTCACGTTGTGTGACTTCCATACTCAATCTAGAAAGGTTGACTTCACTTGTAGTTCCTCATGCTAATAAAATATTATGTGTTTTTGAATTATAATTTCAAGCTGTCTACTAGATACTCACAATCAATGCAGGTCTTCTCAATTTCACAGCTCATATTTATGAACCATGTAGCATTAGCTATTTGTAGGACAGAAATTAGACTACGTAGTTTATGCTGAGATTTTTTAGGCTTATGTGGTTTGATGCTTTGCTTACATGTTTATACCTCGTTTGGTGCAATTATTTATTGAATTTGGGTTGATATGATGCGGCTAATTTGCAGACTTGTCATCGGCAATATATTAGATTGTCAAAGAGCGTCTTCCACAAATAAGTATGAGCTTGTAAGGCTGCTACTGTCCTGCCGAAGGGCCTTGAAATTTTTAATAGTGGCATACTATGAGGAAAAGGCACAGTTGTTCATGCCAGTATTTTCAGGGGGTTCTTTACCTATTTTATGGTTTTTCAAATCCATGTCTGTGGTTGCCGGGCTTGAAGATACACTGTCAGATGGTTCCTATGATGAAATTAGATGCATGATATATTCATTTATGGATCAGACATCATATGCAATCCTGACAATAAGCAAGTATGAAAGCATTTGTGCCTTTCAATCTCTCTGTGCTGAGAAATATTACAGTAAGCAACTGAATTCTGATGATGATAAGGGACCAAACAGTTCAAGTCAATCTGATCGATGTTTGGGTTCCTTCAAAGACATAAAATCCTGGAAAAACATTCTTGTTCTTGCTGAGAGTTTGAAGGAACAGACACAAGACATAATTACATCTTTGAAGGATGACCCACAAAATAATGGAATAGAAAATGGTACCAGTGTTTTAAATTTGACCAAAATATCCTCCCTAGTTTCTTGCTTTAGTGGGTTCCTTTGGGGCCTAGCATCTGCCTTGGACCTTGCAACTGCAAGGGATAGAGATTGTAATGCCAAGTTGATGAAATCGCAGAATGAGCCTGCAGCCAGAATTAACCTTTGCATTAATGCCTTTGCAGATTTAATTAGTTTTTCCTTACACCTGATACTTAGAGCAGGTGTTTACCCCTTTGAAAATTTATGTGATGCTCAAAATTTTGTGGCATCCCAGCATGATATTTTGTGCCTTGTTAAACAGCAAAAATCAGACGCTGCAACAATCTGCTCAACATCATCTAATCCTGGCAATGACTCTCAGACTATTGATTTGCACAGACAGGGGTTGGGATTGGAAGATTCAAATTCTATTGCTAGTGTTCTCAATAAGATTGACTCTTTTGAGTGCCAATCAGTAAATGGGTATTTATTGGAAAGCTTGCTAAGAGGTCATCACCCTAAAACAGCAAGTTTAATTAGGCAGCTTTTGGTTTCTTATGCAGCAATTGCAAAGTTAAATTTGAAGTTTGGATTCACTTCCTTCTTGTCCATTTTGATACCAAATATTATCGATGTATCTCAAATCATGCTATTGAAGTTTGTGGACATGGATCTGGTGCCTCAGCCTTTTCCTTTCATTTGGTTAGATGGTGTTATGAAATTTCTGCAAGAATTAGGGAGTCATTTCCCTTTAACTAATCCTTCACTGACCCGTGATGTGTATGTAAAACTGATTGTATTACACATAAAGACCATAGGGAAATGCATATCTTTACAGGGAAAAGAAGCTACTCTAGAATCTCATGAAACAGAGTCAAGTACAAAGATACTGCATGGGCATACAGGATCCATTAAAGGGTCTCTTTTTCACTTGAATGAAATTAAGGCTAGGTCACGCTTGTCGTTTAAAGCATTGATAAAAAGGCCATCGGAGTTGCATATGTTGTCAGCTGTTCAGGCCTTAGAAAGAGCACTAGTCGGAGTTAATGAAGGTCGTACTTCCATCTATGAAATAACTACCGGAAATGCAGATGGTGGAAAAGTCTCCTCAACAGTTGCAGCTGGAGTTGATTGTTTAGATATTCTTCTGGAAAATGTTTCAGGTAACTTAATGAACATGTGAAAGCATGCATCTCTTTCCATTATTCAGTAACAAATAGCAAGTGTATACACTGATCTTTTTAACTGTTGTTATCGGATTTGCTTTCCAGGTCGCAAACGTTTAAGTGTTGTTAAAAGACATATTCAGAGTCTAATTGCTCCTTTGTTCAACGTTATTCTTCACTTGCAAAATCCATCGATTTTCTGTCGCATGTCAACTGGAACTAAGGGTGATAATGATCCAGATCCAGGAGCTGTCATTCTGATGTGTGTTGAGATTGTAACAAGAATTTCTGCAAAACATGCTTTGTTCCACATGGATACCTGGCATGTAGGGCAGTCATTGGGCATACCTGCAGCGCTGTTTCGAGATTTTGGCCAAGTCATAGCTTCTAGAGTTTCAGTTCTGTCCAATTCATTCCCTTCTTTGGATAACAAAAACCATGATCAAGTAGAAGGCATGCCTTCCTGTGCTCTAGATCAGCAATTCACTGTCGGACTATTCACTGCAAGCTGTCGATTATTGTCCACCACTCTGAAACATCATTACTGGTAATATTATCCTCCTTAGTTAAAATAGGGTTTAGGCTTCAGGGATGTAGGGTTTGGTGAATTAGTTATCCGATATTAAGCCACAAACAGTTGATGTGCATAATGAAGTAAAAGTTATGTAATGTTTGCTTATTTCATTGTGATTTGGGGTATGAAGAGGTTTTGCTCCCCCATGCTACATTGTATTGTTCTATCTAATTCTTGGAGCTCCATCCTTCTCTATATTGTTTCACACCTTTTTTTATGTCAATGGTTATGTTTTTGTCCATCTTTCGCTGTTTTCTTGTTTGAGTGGAATGCAACAGCATATTGTTATTAAGCATACTTAAAGATGCTGTTCAAGGTTTTGTTTGGTGACTTTTGTAGTTGTGTTAGTAAGGCCATAAATGCTGTATTGTTGTTTCTTTTAGTACTGTGCAGCGTGAATATATTTTTAGTTTTCAGTTCTCTTTTAGCTTATGGGATCCTGCTCTTCTTCTCCTCCGTCTTAATATTTCTCCAAGATAGGCTTATCTGCTATTGTGTGATTATACGGTGATTGTAGTGAGTCAGAAAGGTGCATTGCTGTACTTCAAGAATCTGTTCGCATCCTTCTGAGTTGTTTGGAGATGGCAGATAGTTATTTAGTTACCGGGAAAGATTACTCTTCATGGGATACTGAAGCTGGTGTAAGAGGTGCTTGTTCTTTGAGAAGGATTTATGAAGAGGTTTGTATACTTGTATTGAATTTCACTTACAAGTTTGACATATTGCTCGAACTTTCAGTATATAGGACAAAATTATTACAAAATGGTCCATGTCTTAAATGTTAAGAGCTTGGTCCTCATTAAAACTGCTTGAGAGCCTGCTACAATACACACGATTTGGGGATAGTGGCTGAGATTGTATATTCTGATTCATGGAAGAATTGTCCATAAGCTCAATTTTATAGGTTGGAGATTTTATGACCAATAGGGCAGATCTCACGAATGGTAACTATAAGATGGCTACCAATGGACTGAACCACAGTGAAGTCATGACACCTAAACTATGCCCATCCCCTGTTTCCGTTTCGAGAGATTGTTACATTACCGAGGATCTAAACTGTGACATTGCAACTCCCATCTTTCAAGTTTATGGTTAATATTTCATCTTTTGAGTGAGGAAATGGAATTTTGACTTATGGATGGTAGAGTCCATTGACAAAATGGCACTAGATTGGATGTTTGACATGTTAGCTTAAAATGTTTATTTCAGTTTTGATTCTTGGTAAGTTTAGGAAGAGCCTTCTGTGTTACACTGGAGTCTCTTGTATTAAGTACTACTTTAAGCCAAAAAAGGATATATGCGCCTCCCACAATTAAGCTTACAGGTTCTTGGGAACATTTTGTCCCCTGTAAAACTTAACGTTTCAAGCTGTTGGGCTCGGACTGGACTTTTCTCTTTATCTTGCTAAACAAATACACGGAGCATGCTTCTGTGTCTAATTTTGTTAAACCGAGCTTGAAAATGGATGCTTCCCTTTGGTTTTTATGCATGTTACCATCACCATTTGCTGGCTTTTGTTTTAAGTTTGGACTAGTGTTTGCTAATTGTGATTTATCATGCCTAACATGAGTTCTCCCTGTCACAGTTAAGGCAGCAAAAAGATGCATTTGGTCAACACTGTTCTAAATTTTTGGCTGATTATATATGGGTTCATTCAGGATGCAGTGGCCTCAAAGCGGGCCTCAAAAGGTTGTCTCTAGCACGATCCTTTCAACTTGCTTACGATCATCTATTGCATACCGTGATACTTATAAATGGCTTTACTTTTCAAACAAAAATGGAGATCCTATGAGGTACTTTCTTGGCTAATGTGTAGGGAGATTGATGAAGCTTTGAGACCAGGCATTTATGCTTTAATAGATGTTTGTTCAGCTGATGATCTACAACATCTTCATTTGATGTTTGGAGGTAAACAGACTTGTTACTTCCTCTCGACTTCAAAGGAAATATAGCTACAGTCTAAACTCTTGTACTGGAATTTCTGATTTTGCAGAGGGTCCTTGCAGAAACACACTGGCAACTTTGCGACATGATTACAAAATGAATTTCCAGTATGAAGGAAAAGTCTGATTATCATATTTCCAGTTCCATTGATGTGCATTGTTAAACCACAAATCTTGCTTGACAAAATCCTCAATCCTAAGAATACCTTTTGTCTCATCCAACTAAATTGGCATGTGTCTGTTGTGCAAAATTTCCAAGAGGCTTCAGGATTTCTACTTCTTGTTCCAAAGTGATCCAGTGATGGCCCCAGTTGGGTTGCATAAATTATTTGAAGTCAAGTCTAGCTTATTACATTCCAAAAAAAATATTGCAACCCAAAGTTAGAACCTCGTACAGGATGCTTTTGTTCTCTTGAAAGAGCCAGGGGAAATTGGAATGTAATAAGCTAGATAGATACTAAAGTTGTAATGTATGTTATCTTTGTTGATCTTCTGTATATCAAACTTTCATGAGTGTAAAGCAATCAATTCTTTACTGGTAAAAGCTTTTATAAAGTTATTCATGATAAGAAATTTGGATGGCATTTGTGTAGCAGATATAAGGACTCCCATGATCCATAAAAAAACTAGGTTGGAATCTGGGTAGCCCGAGTCAAAGTTGACTATACTTCAGACTGGGGAATCAAAACCACTGTTGTTTTGTTGACAAGTTGAAGAACTATGTGATCAAAACAATGTCGCTTGTTAAGGCCCGAACTCGGCATTTACCTGTTACCAACCCTGAAAAACAGCTCAATGGACCAAGGAATCTCAGTGTTTCAGCCTATTTTCATGCTAGTTCTAGTTTAATGCTTATTAGTCAATCAAACTTTATATAGACTCCTGGATGCATATGGCACTGTTATGCATCAGAAACTTTTATAATAATAGTTCCTGCTTAATATCAGGAACTGTGATGGTAGATAAGATCTTCCCAGATTATCATTGGCCATAAGATTCAAATGGTGGTAGGAGATGGGACTAACACTTTGCCTGAAAACATGTATCTAAGTTTCAGGGATATTGGTTTGCTAAATTCACCCCTATTCGCTTATTAGATTTCTTTTAGGGACAACCATCCCCATCATCATCTTGTAGAGACCTAATTTTTGTTTTGGGATAAATGATAAGTTTGACACGGCTGATAGGCTTGGCAATTTTGACCCGGTTGACCGAGCCACAGGTCAAAACAATTCGGCCCGATTACGCCACGGGTTGAGATCAGATCTAATTGACTCGTGACTCGATTAAAATAACAAAAACGATATCGTTTTGTAAATTTTTTAATAAAAAAGTAAAAACACATTGTTTTTGTAAATTTTTATTAAAAGGTAAGGATGGAATGAGTCCGCCTTGACATCCCTAATTTCATACCTCTTGATGTTTAATTTCTAGATATAAAAACAAATATTAATATATCAAAGTTAGAATCTTTTGAAGTAAAATGTATGAGAGCTTTAAAAAAATTCTTAATTTATATTTCTAAAAAGAATAACAAAATACATATAATAAGATCATCGCATGTAAACCAACAAAATATTGATGACATTATAATTCAATACGGTTCATAAATCTGTCTCAAAATCAATTAAACTCAACTTAAATCAATAATTATAATAAATTATCAATTTAGATCAAGTTTTAAAAATTATGTTATTTTTTATATTAATATCATTTGATCTATAACGAGTGGTATTTATATGATATTAATTTTATTATTATTTTTCAACTAAAGTATAAGGGTAGAGTTATTTTCAATAAATTATAAATTATTTAAAAGAAATTTTAAAGATTAAGATTTTTTGGTCATAAATAATTTTTTAAAAGTATTTTAAAGATTAATACTTTTTTAAAAGTTAATAAAGCTCGTGCCTTTTACTCAAAATTTACCATATTTGCAAAAACCCGAGTTGGTAAGTTTTGGGCCTAGCCCAAATTTGCGAGGATCGATCGGCCCAATCTAAAGATGATTCAACCAAGCCCTGACATAATGTTATTTTCTATTTAAACCTATTTCGAGTTGAATAATGAAGTTTGATCGAGTCTTAAGGTAAGATAAGAAGAGGGTGGGTTAGATCCAAGTTGATCCATTGCAATCGTTGATGTCACAAGCACTTGCTATAAATGTAATGGGCCACGACAACCTCTTGAAAAAAGAAGAAAAAGAAAGGCTACAATGCATTACAGGAGAAGAGACTCCATTTTCGATGTTTTCACACTTAATCCTCTGCCGTATCCAGTCCTGTTGATCTTGGCAGTCTTGTTCGTCTTTCTTGGCATGTCATGGTTCTTCACCTATGAAGAAATGGAGGAGACAGTTGAAGTTCAAGCGAACTGGGTACTTTTTGTCACACCGGTACTGTTGCTACTTCTAGTTCGTTGGTTGTCTTTTATTGAAACTCCTGACATGTTCTACGCTTTGTCACCCTGGGAAAGACGCCGCCGGACTCACCACCTTCCGTCGGAGGGAACCTCGCCGTGGGTGGTGGCTGCTTTTATTGTGTTGCTCCTTGTTTTGGTGCAGTTCCAGTCTTCTTTTCTTGATAGCTGGCGTGTCTGATTAGCATGGCAGACACTTGAAGAAGATGCTTCTGTTAGAGGGTTGGACTAGTTGTTTAGATCATGTACAAGATTGTTGGCGTCAGATCTTCAAAAGTTGAAACTTAACTATTGTACTTGTCTAAGTTGAATTGTCGATCTAAAGCTCAATCCCACCTGAGAGTCACCAAGAAAATAGGAGATAAGAGGGATTGATGTTGTTTAGATGCCAAGAAACTGAGAGAAATGGAAAGGATACATCTGAAATTGTAGAACTTTACTTTATTTACAGTATTTCTGAGAAATCAAAGATTTGAAACTTTTAAGAACTAAACACAATCTTGAGTTTACAAGCTACTACGGCTTTAGTTCCCATTTCTGTATTTTACCCAAAAAAAGTTATCAGAACTCTGTGTTCAACTTTTCAATGTGAGAACCTGAAAATAAGTTTTCTGTTCTGAAACAAGCCTAGACTTGTAGCTGCATAAGTCACTACTGATGATGCTGAAACTTCAGAAAGAAGAACAATTGATAGTTACTAGTGACATGTAACACTAGACACAGGTTCTTAAGTTTCAGGTTTTCATAGATGACAAAACTATATTGTTGTGATAAGTCACCTGGAAAGAACTGAGGGGATTCAAACCAAGCACTTTTCATTTGAGTTCTTTGGATCTGTTAATTGTGGAAGCAGAAAGTCTTTGCAGATATGACGGTGGCAATGTATGTATGGTCTGGCAGAAGATGTATGAAATGGTTAGTTTCCTGACAGGAGCATGTTCGCCTATTAAAGCTAATTATCCATTTAGAAATTCCTTGCAAATTGCTAGTAAAAACCTTGAAGATTGTATGGCTAAGTTGGGATTTAACACTTCGAATTCTTTGAGAATGGATCTTTTAATCAAACAGATAGTAATGAAATGGTACACAAACTTTCACTCTTGTTTTAGAACTGTTTAGACACAAAGAACCTGACAGGATTCTTAAGATTCCAACCTTTTATTTAGTTTATTACTTTATTGGATGTAGTTACTAATTCATGATCTGACATATACAAAATGAAACTTCATTCTTGATTATACATGAGAATTATTGATAATACGGATGCTAGTGACGAGATGGATACGAACGATGAAGCCTATAATTGAGCAGCCAATTGGTAGAGTAGAAAGCCATCCACAACACCACTAAAATTGGCAACAAGACAAGGAATATCTGCAAATTGGCTAATCTGTGTTGCTCCTGAGCCTTATAACCTTCTGTAGAACGGGAGAGCCAAAGCAGAACAACAACAATCCCAAAGATGGTAAGTAAATGGAAAGGAGGTGTGGAAATGGAAGCCAAAGTCTGACCTTTCAAGCCTTGTTTCCACTCAGGACCCCTCCTTCTGGCATAAAACCATTCCATATCTGACTTCTTGCCTCTCTGTTATGTTTCATACAAAGAGTGGTAGGCTTTGATTTGCTTTAAATATCAGAGTTTAGATGTGGAATTTATGCCTTGAGTGTAGAATCTATCTACTTGTCTAACTTTTCCTTTGGCTAATGCACACTCAAGTGTTGATGCTCAGTTTATATTATTCCTGTGAATTAGACCTTAAGATTAAGAACTTATAACAAAAACTCTCTGAAAGAACCTAACTTTTTCTTTCCAGTTTCTAGCTTTTTTGCATCCTGACTCACAATACAACAGGTTCACACCACTTGGAACCAATAGAGTTTAGCCCAATTGGGGAAGATGGCATTGTACCGATCACCTGAATCGAGTTCCTCACCTATTTTGAATCGTTAAATCTGATCATTTCCTAATACGAACTTAGAAGATAGTAATTACTAGATAATAACAAGGAAGTGAAATTTTTTTAGCAAACATATAGAGATTAAAGACTATCTTTGCATTGACAAAAGTAACTTTTCATTCTCTTGCTACCATATATGTTGTCATGTTGATCTCAAATTTTATTTTCTGAACTCTCAACAGCTATGGAAAATTGCACTGGCAGGCCATAGCACAAAAGGAGGATCCCAAGCATATGAGAAGTTGACAGAACTTGAAGCCTTGAGAGGCTTCCCATTGATAAGGAGACAAGTATCTCCTTGTTCCACAAGGATTGTTGAATTAACATGTTCAGTGCTCTGAAACCCTTCGCAGGTCAGTTTTATTTGGCTTAAAGGACATGGGCAGTTGTTGGTCACTTTCACATTCCATTCTGGCTTACCTAAAACCTGTTTCCCACTTCTTACAGTACCAATGGTGATGTTGTTCAGATACCATGCACAATAACCTGAAATGTTCCCTTCACTTGTTTCAAGTTGGCAACTACAGAGCATGTCATTTTGGCAAATTGGTAGCCCGAGTTGATTGAATTTTAGGTTGGATTCGAATATAAATTAAAAATTAAAAATTTAAATTTTAAGCCGGGTACATGATTAACATTTTGGCGAATAGTAAAATCTAAGTTAATTAAGTTTTGAATCAAACTCAAACTTAAATTTAAAATAAATAGGTTTTAAATTTCAAAGATTCCAAATAAATATAACCCGAAACTTGAGAAAATTCATAAACCCAAAAAAGCTCTAAAATTTGTTAATTTTTTTGGGTCAACCAAGCTAAATATAATAAAATCTATTTTTTTTGACAAATCGAATTATGAGAAACAAGATGATTATGAAATTAATTAGTCGAAAAAGGGATCGGATTTGAATTTAAAAAATTAAAATTTAAAATTTAAGTAGGATTCACAATGGCAAACGTTAAAATCTAAATTGACTGAATTTTGGCAAATTGGTAAAACCTGATTTAATTGAATTTTATGTTAGATTTAAACTTAAATTAAATAAATAAATAAATTTCAAAGTCCAATAAAATCTGGGTTGATTGAGTTTTGAATCGGACTCAAACTTAAATTTAAAAAATATAAGTTTCAGCTTCTAAAGATTCAATTTGAACTCAACCTAACCTAAAACTTGAAAAAATTTAATAAACCCAAAATTGAAATCATGAATTTGAATTTCTAAAAGTTATATAATATATAGATTTGAGAGTAAGGATGAATAGTATTTGTACCTTTGCTAATTAGACTGAAGATGAGAATTGTCAAATAAAGCTTGGTTAGATCAGCCATTGCAAGAGAGCTGTTGAAGTTCTCCTGAAACTTGCTTTTATCATATGGAATATTTAGATGAGAATTGGAGTTTTTCTTTTCTTTTTTCCCTTTTATACATGAGTAATTGGAGATTTTTTTAATTAATTGCTTTCACTAAATTTGGTATATAAAATGTGTACTTTAAACTTTTTACTAAATATTGTCTATTTGTAATCTATAATATTAGTAATAGATGTAATTAAATTTTATTAACGTTTTTATCAATGTTTTCAAAACCGGACGAAAAATTAAACTAATAAGACAAAGGTTCAACCGGTATTAGACTTTCAAAAAATCAGCTAAAGATTAATTAAAATTAAAGAATTTGAAATATAATTGTCCTTATTTATCAAAAAATTTGATTTTTAATTGAAAAAAGAGATTATTAAATAAAAATAATTTATTTATTTTAGTTTATAAGAACTTATTAATTTACAAAATTGACCGATTAATTAATAAAATAATTAGTTTTTAACAATATGAGTTATTAAAGTAAATCGAAATTGAAAATTTGAAAATCGAACTGAAAAGTTAAATTATTCAAGATTTTTGCAATTGAATCAGCCGAACCAGTTGGGTTTTTTTAATCATTGGTTTTTATTGAATCTCAACTATTTTTTAATTAATGGTATTGCTTATTTATCACATTTATTTCTATTTTTTATTGTTTATGATTGGTGGAGACTTTTCTATTAACTGATTTTATTAAATGAATCACAATTCATTGTATGTATTAAATGCACTTTAACTTTTTACTATATATTATTCATATGTAATCTATAATATTAGTATTACATGCAATTAGAATTAATTAAAGTTTTTATTAGCTCTTAACTGCATTTGTGTCTCATCTAAGGTATTGTTTATTGATCATATTTTTTATTTATTATGATTAATTACGAGTCCAATTATATATACACTTAATATTTTATTATATATTTCTTAAGATCACATAAGTTTTAGTATTCTCTTAAAATACCAATGTTTTAGTAAAGAAACCAAAAGTTAAATCGAGAACGTAAAAGATTTAAAGTTTAAAGGATTTAATTATAATAGATTGTTATAAAAATCGGCTAAAGATTGAATAAAACTGAAATTTAAAATATAATTAAAAAAGATTATTCTAAACTTTCAAAAAAATTAAAGTTTAATTAAAACAGATTATTAAATGAAAAATAATTAATTTATTTTAGTTTATAAGAATTTATTA
>JAOQMP010000209.1:45254604-45274271 GCA_027563575.1 Erythroxylum pedicellare
TCTAATATAAAACTTAGAATAATAATAATAAATTTTGTATTTTTTAGAGGGGTTGTATCTCATTATCACCAAAAAGCTTTTAATTTTCCTATAGTATCTAAAGATGAAGGAATTGTGAAGAGTATGTATAAAATATGTATTGCTTTCGATACATTTTATGAAAGGCTTGTGAGGTTTTATATACAATTAAAAACATAATCAAAAGAGATTTACATAATATATCTACAACTAATATTATGATCTAGTTTGATCTAAGTTTATCGAGAGAGCTTGAATAGTAATCTTATTTATAAAGATTTGAGTAGTTAAGACACATGTAGAACAAAGGTTATCGGGCCCCCTCGAGCTTATGATAGGTAGCAATCATAAGCTTGTGAAGAAGACATTGGAATGTTGAAGACGATAAAGGCTTCGTCATAACATCAACAATTTGAAAAGTCGATGCAATGTGTCTAATAAAGAGTGCTTTGTTAGCCACCAAGTCACAAACAAATTGTATATCAATTTCAACGTGCTTTGTACAAGCATGAGTGATCAAATTATAAGCAAAGAATGTAGCACCAAGATTATCACTCTAAAGAGTGGGTGTAACATTAGAGAAACTAGTTTCTCTCAGACGAGAAGTGATCCAACAAAGTTCTGTTGCAACTAAAGCAATGCTTCGATATTCAACTTTAGTATTATATCTAATAACAATAGGTTGTTTCTTAGCACCCTAAGAGATTAAATTGGGCCCAAAATAGATGCAGAATCCATAAATAGAGAAATGTTCGTTAGGATAACCAACACAATCAGTATCACAATAAGCGTGTAATTGAAGTGAGGAGGACATGAGAAAGTGAATGCCATAAGATGATGTGGAGCAAAGATAACAGAGAATCTATTTAACTGCAGTCCAATGCACATCAGTGGGGCAATGTAAAAACTGAGAGACCTTATTCACAGCAAATTGAATATCAAGGTGAATAAGGTAAAGATACTGAAGAGCATCGCACCTGGCCTAACATGGTCCGATCCAAGGGCTGGGAAGCTCATGGCCCGATGGGCCACTGAGAGGGCCAGACTGGCCCGACCTATCTACATTTTTTTTTAAATTTGAAAAATGATGTCGTTTTACACATTTCGATCGGGCCAATGGGTCTTGGCTCGGCCAACCTAGGCCAAAATCGGGCCGAGCTAGGACAAGATTGCCATCCCAAAAGAGCACCAACAATGCTTGATACTCAGAGGGATCAGAAAGAAGTGTGCTATGATTTTTAGATAGAGGGAGAGACGGAGTGATCAAGGTGTGAACAGGTTTGGAATGATCAAAATCGGTCCGAAGAAGAAGATCATTGGTGTATTTGGTTTAGATAAGAAGAATACCAATAGAGGGCTTTATGAAGATGATAGATATGATAAGGATAGTGTGGATATTGAAACCAGGAGGTTGGGACTAAAGACTTGTTCATGAAGATGACCATGAAGGAAGGAGTTGTTAACATCAAGTTGGTGAATTGACCAATGTTTGGAAAGAGTAATGGTAAGGATGAGATGATACAAATAAGGACAAGATAAGGCAACAGGACCCTTTGCATGCGCCAATTGGACCAATAACCCAAGCTCATGCTAAGAGAATTAAGGAGTCGATGGCGGGGTTGATTCAAGAGATTCAAATGAAGAGTTTAAGTGTCGAACCAGAGGATAAGGTGTTCCATTACGTCAGTTGGACCATTATAATAAGCGTGGACTAAGCGCGGGAATAAATTTGGTAGAGAATCAACTTCCAAAGGAAAATTATCCCAAAGAATTATTCCTTCTACAATTTTGGCAAAAGAATCGAGCTTCAAAGGAAATTATCCTAAATATTGCTCTTTGAATTAATTTTCCTATTTAGTCTTTAAACCATGTTCTTAATTAATTTAGATATTTTACCATATGTGGCTAGGCATACTCCTATACTATAAATACCTTTTTCCATTGTAAGGAAAGCACTTTTCTTTTGATTAATTAAAAACAATTCTCTTGTGAGTTTGTGAGTTTATCGCTCTCAAGTCTTACATTTGATTTTCGAACACTTCCGAACTTATTGAAGGCGTGATCAGCTTGGTGGCGTTAAACTCTCGAGGGTTCTTCAAACCTTATCTTTTCGGGTCTAAGGTTTCATATACCTTAGGTTCTCAAGTCGTGTTTCCCGGGTCTTAGAGAGTCCGATCTATCTATTGGACGTTAACTTTCTTAGGAATATTAATTTGTTTATTTTTTTTGCGTAAGTTGGTATCAGAGCCAATTTCTAACCTCCGGTAAGCTATCTTTTTGTTTTCCCTTCTTTTTCGTTGAATTAGAACAAAAAAACAAAAACATCCTTTGTTTTTCTGGATTCACGTCTACTCCTCCTTTGCTATCTCAACAGTGTCAATAGCAATTACTTCTCTCTTTTGACACTTGCTATCACAATAGTTAATATTTCCTCATAAATTTTTATTTAAAAAATCCTTTTCAAGTTTATTCCTTTTTTCCTTACTTTGCTATTTCGTGAATTGCTATTTGTAAAAAAACGAAAAAAAATTTCTGTTCACGACTTCTCTTGCTCACTTTTTGCCATTCCAACATTATCATATATCTTATATTACTTGTGTTGTGAATTGTTGTCAAAAAAATCTATTTACTCTTGATTAACTTTCGTTGTTACCATTTGTTATTCCAATTATCTTCATTATTACTCCCATGAGTTATTAAAAAAATATGGTCATTTTATTGTATTTTGAAATTGAAATCCTAACCTATAATTCTTAAATTAATCCTTCTTGTCCTTTCTTACAATATTACCTCGATTGTTGAATTAGACAAGTGCGGTCATTGCTTGATTGAGTTTGTTGAGTTCGAAGATCGAACTAAGAAGTGAGGGAATTAAGAGGTAAAAGGCAGAGTGTGTGAGACTAGTATCGAGTAAAAGCCATTGAGCGTAAGCACGAGTGAAATTCTCTTTTTCACGAGGACACCAGCACACTTGCATATATGGCTGATATCACAGGTAACAATACCAGACTATCAGAGCAAAACCAAGCTCTATTCACTCAAATACAACAGTTGCAGGAGATGGTAAGAGGATTGGCTACGACGTTGATAGAACAGGATAATCAATTGGCTAGAATTGACGGTGGAAGGGTAGCACCCCAAGTTGGGGGAAACAATGCAAGAAATAATGTGGGAGTTAAGGGTGTGAGGGTGAATGCACTTGGGGAAGGAGGTGGAGATGTTGATGCTAAGTGGGGAAGAGAGTATGATTGGGTTACAGAAGATGCTGGGAAAGCTCAATGGGGAATAGGCGATCTAGGGGTGCATATAGAGGTCGAGGAGAGTTGGATAGTGATCTAGGAAGCGTCAAATTAGATCTACCCACATTCTTGGGTAAAAGTAATCCAGAGGCCTACCTAGACTGGGAAAAGAGGGTGGAGTTGATACTTGACTGTCATAGGTTCTCAAAGGAGAAAAAGGTGAAGCTGGTAGTTAATGAATTTACAGATTATGCGTTAGTTTGGTGGGATCAATTAGTTAATGATAGGAAGAGAAATCGGGAGAGGTCGATAGAGACGTGGAAAGAATTAAAAGTTGTCATAAAAAGGATATATGTCCTTATTCACTACTATAGGGAGATTTATCGTACGTCGCAAACTTTAACTCAAGGAAATCGAAGTGTGGATGACTATTTTAAGGAGATAGAGATGGTTATGATTCGGGCTAACATTGAGGAGGACCGAGAGGCCACTATGGCACGATTTTTAAGCTGTCTAAATAGGGAGATAGCTAATATGGTTGAACTATATCATTATGTGGAGTTGGAAGAATTGGTGCACATGGCAATGAAAATGGAGAAACAGTTAAAGCAGAGAGTGATTTCCAGATCCATAGCTAAAGTTAGTAGCTTCTCAAAAACCAAATGGGGCGATGAAGGGTTAGATAAGTTAGGTTGGAAAAGTAAAGGGGAATTGTCAAGAGGGAAAGAAGAACTGACATAAGATAAAGTAGAGACCACAAAAAAGCACAAGGAAAAGATGGGAACCACATCTTCTAGGAATCAGGACAATAAGTGCTTTGAATGTCAAGGGGTGGGGCACATAGCTTATCAATGCCCCAATAAGAGGACAATGGTGAACAGGAATAGGGTTATTGAGACAAAAGATGAGCAAAGTGATGAAGATGAAATGCTAGAAGCAGATGATGAGGCCTATGAGGATGATGAAGATTCAGGACTAATGATTGTCTTGATAACTTTGGTGTCTAGGACACCCCTTAATACTAGAGCGCAGGTGAATGAGGCAAACTTGCAACGAGAGAATATTTTTCCTACCAGGTGTCTTGTGGGAGGAAAACCTCAGATGATTATTGATGGAGGCAGTTGCACTAATGTGGGCAGTGTAGCTTTTATGGAGAAGATGGGGTTACCATTGATCAAACACCCCAAATCTTATAAGTTGCAATGGTTCAATGATAGTGGCGAGGTCAAGGTGAACAAGGAGGTGCTAATAGAATTCACTATTAGGACTTATACAGATAAGGTGTTATGTGATGTAGTTCCAATGCAAGCAACCCATATTTTATTAGGAAGGCCTTGGCAGTTTGACAGACGAGCCATGCATAATGGTTACAAGAATCGGTATAGCTTCAATATAGACGAAAGGCCGATTATATTGGGGCCTTTAACATCTCAGCAGGTCTATAAGGACCAAGTTAAGTTGAAACAGGAGGTAGATGAGCTATTGCAAAGAAAAAATACTGAGAAATTGAGTGTAAACTAGGAAGAAAGTTTGATTGGCAAAACAAGAGGAAAAAGAAAAGAAAAAGAGAAAAAGGAAAGTATGAAAGGAAAGAGTTTCTTTACAAGGAAGGGTGAGATTATGAGGGCCCTATCGAAAAACCAACAATTAATTTTGTTGGTATACAAGGAGTCTCTCCTTGCTCTTAATTTGAATAAGAATTCCCTCCCCAGTTTGGTTGTTTCTTTATTGTAGGAGTTTGCAAATGTGTTCCCCGAGGAGATACCTAATGGGTTATCACCCATTAGGATAATCGAACACCAGATAGACTTTGTAACTGGGGCTGCTATTCCAAACCGACCAGCCTATAGGAGTAACCATGAGGAGCCAAAGGAACTTCAAAGGTAGGTAGAGGAACTTATGAGCAAAGGGTACGTGAGGGAAAGCATGAGCCCATATGTTGTACCCGTCTTGCTCGTGCCCAAGAAAGATGGAACCTGGAGGATGTGCGTTGATTGCAGAGCCATTAATAGCATAATGGTAAAGTATAGTCATCCTATTCCAAGGTTAAATGATATGCTAGATGAACTTTATGGGACTAAAATTTTTAGCAAAATAGATTTAAAAAGTGGCTATCATCAGATGAGAGAAAGGGATGAATGAAAAACAACATTCAAAATAAAATATGGCTTATATGAGTAGTTAGTTATGTCATTTGGGTTATCAAATGCACCTAGTACTTTCATCGGTTAATGAATCATGTGTTGCGTAACTTCATCGGTAAATTTGTTGTGGTATATTTTGACGACATTCTTATTTATAGTACATGCTTAGAGGTTCACATTGGACATTTGAGAGAGGTGTTGAATGTACTTAGAGAGGAAAAACTTTATGCTAATATTCAAAAATGTCATTTTTGCATGGATAAAGTTGTTTTTAAAGTTGTTTTCTATGGATTTGTTGTTAGTCATAATGGAGTTGAGATGGATAAGTAAAAGGTAAGAGCAATTAAGGAATGACCCCCACCTAAAAGCACCACAAAGGTAAGAAGTTTTCAAGGGATGACTAGTTTTTATCGTAGGTTTGTTAAAGGTTTTAGCACACTAACTGCTCCTATAACTGAAGTAATTAAGAAAAATGTAGGATTTAAGTGGGACAAGGCGTAGGAAATAGCTTTTAATTTGATTAAAGAAAAATTATGCTATGCACCTATTCTAGCTTTACCTGATTTTTCCGAGAATTTTGAAATTGAATGTGATACGTCGGGAATAAGTATTGGACTTGTTTTAATGCAGGATAGGGGACTCATTGTATATTTCAGTGAAAAATTTAATAGGGCACCACTCAATTATCCTACCTATGATAAGGAGCTCTATGCCCTCGTTAAAGCATTGGAGATATGGCAACACTATTTATGGCTAAAGGAGTTCGTGATTCACACTGATCACTAGTAATTAAAGCACTTAAAGGGACAAGGCAAGTAGAATAAAAGACATGCCAAATGAATGGAATTCATTGAGTCCTTTCCATATTTGATCAAATACAAATATGGTAAGGAGAATGTGGTAGCAAATGCCCTATCTCTCAGGTATGCCTTAATTACTACTTTAAGTGCTAAATTGTTGGGATTTGAATTTGTTAAAGAATCGTATAAGAAGGATCTTGATTTTTCTCAGGGGATAGTTAATCGATTTTATAGGATGGATGGGTACTTGTTTGGAGAAAATAAGTTGTGTATACTCGTTTGTTCGATTGGGGAATTATTGGTTAAGGAAGCCCATGGGGGTGGTTTAATGGGACACTTTGGGGTATAAAAGACTTTAGGTGTGCTTATAGAACTTTTTTATTGGCCTAATATGAGACATGATGTGGAAAAATTTTGTGCAAATTGTGTCACTTGTAAGAAGGCTAAGTCTAAAGTGTTAGCCTAGGGTTTGTACACAGCTTTACCCGTTGCCTTGGATAGATATTTCTATGGACTTTGTATTGGGTTTACCTAAAACAAGCAAGGGGAAAGATTTTATTTTTATGGTAATCAATCGGTTTAGTAAGTGACGCATTTTATTCCTTGACATTAAACTAAAGATGCAACCCACGTAGCAGATTTGTTCTTTAGGGAAGTAGCACATCTTCATGGGATTCCTAAGACTATCATGTCAGATCGAGATGTTAAACTCCTTAGTCATTTTTGAAGGTCTTATGGGGGAAGTTGGGAACTAAATTACTATTTTCTATCACATGTCACCCCCAAACTGACGGTCAGACTGAGGTAGTTAACCAGACTCTATCTCAATTACTCCGTGCCATTATTAAAAAAAATCTTAAAAGTTGGGAAGAGTGTTTTCCTTTTGCTAAATTTGCATATAATAGAATTGTACATTCGTCTACTGGTTATTCACCTTTTGAAATTGTATATGGTTTTAATCCTTTGTCCTTATTGGACTTAACGTCTTTTCCTGTTGATGAAAGGGCTAATTTAGATGGCAGGAGGAATGCAGAATTGGTGAGGTCACTTCATGAGAAAGTGAAAGCTCAAATTGAGAAGAAGAATTAACAATATACTAGCCAAGCCAACAAGGGACAATGTAAAGTTATCTTTGAACCAGGTGATTGGGTGTGGCTCCATATGTGTAAAGAGAGGTTCCCAAAGCAGAGGTGAAATAAGTTAGAACCACAAGGGGATGGATCGCTTCAAGTCATTGAAAGGATCAACGACATTGCAAACAAATTATAGCTTCCAGGTGAGTACAATGTATCGGCCACTTTCAATGTTAGTGATTTATATCCTTCTGACGCAAGTATTGATTCGTGGACGAATCCTCTTGACAAAGGAGGGGATGATACGAACAAGGCCAATGTAAGGCAACAGGACCCTTTGCATATGCCAATTGGACCAATAACTCGAGCTCATGCTAATAGAATTAAG
The DNA here is from genome assembly GCA_027563575.1 of Erythroxylum pedicellare. Lineage (NCBI taxonomy): Eukaryota > Viridiplantae > Streptophyta > Magnoliopsida > Malpighiales > Erythroxylaceae > Erythroxylum > Erythroxylum pedicellare. Next base: position 45,262,267 of record JAOQMP010000209.1, read on the forward strand.
GAGTTGATAGCAGGGTTGATTCGGGAGATTAAAATGAAGAGTTCAAGTGTCGAACCAAAAAAGGAGGTATTCCATTACGTCAGTTGGACCATTATAGCAAGTGTAGACTAAGCACGGGAATAAATTTGGCAGAGGATCGAGTTCTAAAGGAAAATTATCCCAAAGAATTATTCCTTCAATAATTTTGGCAAAAGAATCGAGCTTCAAAGGAAATTATCCTAAATACTGCTCTTTGAATTAATTTTCCTTTTTAGTCTTTAGACTTCTTAATTAATTTAGATATTTTATCATATGTGGCTAGGCAGACTCTTATATTATAAATGGCTAGGCAGACTCTTATATTATAAATACTTTTTGCCATTGTAAGGAAGACATTTCTCTTTTGTTAATTAAAAACAATTCTCTTATGAGTTTGTGAGTTTATTGCTTTCAAGTCTTACGTTCGATTTTTGAACAATTCCAAACTTATCGAAGGCATGATCATCCTTCGTGGTGTTCAACTCTCGAGGGTTCTTCAAATCACATCTTTTCAGGTCTAAGGTTTCATATACGTTAGGTTCTCAAGTCGTGTTTACTAGGTCTTAAAGATTTTCGATCTATCTATTGGATGTTAACTTTCTTGGGAATATTAATTCGTTTATTTTTTTCGAGTCATAAGATGAATGGTAGTGGGTTTAACAACAAAATTGAAGGTGTCAGTATGGTCAAGCCAAAAGCTTGGTGAAAACCTTTGGCAACTAAACGAGTTTTATAGTGTTTAGTAGTACTATCAGGATTATGTTTGGTACGAAAAACCCATTTATAACTAATAATGTTAGCATTTGGGGGAGGAGTAACAAGATTCCAAGTATTGTTATGATGGAGAGCAATGAACTCATCAAGCATAACCTAACGCCAGTAAGAAAATTTATTTGCCTAGGTAAAGGACATTGAGTCAGGAGAAGATTTAGTAAGCATAGAGTGGGTTATATAGTCAGAAAATGATTAAGAAGTATGAGTCTAATCACCAGTCCATGTGAACATTGGATGGAAAGATTGTGTTTGGTGAGATGGTGGAGGGGGTGCAAAGGTTAGTGGTAAAGGAGAGGGAGAAAGTGGAGTGAAGTGTAAGGGAAGTGAGTGAAGTGTAGTGGGTGAGGATGTAGATGATGGGGGTGGAGAGTGAGCATAAAGAAAATCATTTTCAAGGAAATGAACATGACTAGAAATATAAAGTTTGGATGTCGAGAATCAAAGTAGCGATATCCTTTATTTTGAGAATAGCAGTCAAGGAAGACACATGGAGTGGATTGGGGTGTGAGTTTATCAGGGTGAGTAAAACCAAGAAAAGGAAAGTAGGTGAATCCAAAAACTCGTAAATTCGAGAGATTTGGTAGGGTGGTAAATAGTAATTCATGAGGGGAGTTGTTATTGAGGATAAGAGTAAGTAAAAGGTTGATAAGGTAGATAGTAGTAGAGAAAGCTTCAAACCAGAAGACTTTGGGAAGAGAGGAATGAAGAAGAAGAGTAAGAGTGGTTTCAATGATATGACGAATTTTGCATTTAGCAAGACCATTTTGTTAAGGAGTGTAGGGACAAGAAATGCAGTAAGTGATGCCATTATTGGTATGATATTAGGCAAAGGCACCTTTGATGAGTTCAAGGGCTCCATCACATTGAAACTATTTGATGTGGGTGGAGAATAATTTTTCAATTATGGAATAGAAAGTTTGAAAACTATGTAGAGCATGAGATTTGTGAGTTGGGGATAAATCCATGTATATCTACTAAAGTCATTAATGAAAAGAATAAAATAACGAGAACTATAAAATGAATAAAATGGGGAACATCCCCAAATATCATAGTGAAAAAGTTACAAAGGGGTGGCAGAAAATGAGAAGAATGTGATAGGGAAGACGAATACTTTTTCCTTGAATACAATGAATATAAGAAGTTATGACATTTGAACTAACACTTAAAGACATAGGTAATTTAGAAAATGTGGAACGACAAGGATGACCAAAAGGTTTATGACAAAGATAGAGTGAAGCCAGAGTGACTATGTAAGCAACAAGATTGTGAAAATGCAATGGAATTTTTATTAGATAGAGATTATTATTAATGGAACTTGTAAGGAGCGGTATCTTTGTTTGAAGATCCTTCACAAGTTAACCAAAGGGATTCAATTCAATGAGACATAAATTATCAGTAACAAATTTAGCAACAGATAACATATTTGTAGTGAGATATGGAACTATTAAAACATTATCAAGACAAAGGAATTTGTGTAAGGAATGTAAAAAGATCGATAAAGGAAATATGAAAAGTGCTACCTTTACCAACAACTAATTGGTTAGGGCCATCATATGGAGTTAAAGAGTGCACAAGATGAGTGTCGGGTATCATGTGGGTAGTACCACCAGTGTCGGGTAAACATTCAACAGTATCGTTAGAGGGAAAGGGCTGAGCATCTTTAGGGTCATGAATATCCATAGCTGAAAAGGCAGAGTTGAGAAAAGTAAAATTAAAAAAGAGCCCAATAGGGCAATTTTGAGATTCGAAATATCAAAAATAGCTATGGGTCGCAATGTGACCCCACTTCTAACATATTTGGCATTAGGTGGTGGTTTATTAAAATTGATTTGAGCTGGGTGTTTGTGGTGGGGTATAGTGTCTGGAATTAGGCCTAAAGACATTAGGCTAGTTCTGTTAAGATGGGCTATAGTTTGGTGTAGGAATGGATTGATGTGATTGTCAATAGCTGCGAGTTCCTCAGCGATGGTGGAGACAATGTTAAGAAAATTAGAGATCGAGAAAGTGCCTTTCTTGAGCATGTGAAGTTTGTATCGAAAGAGCGACCACTAGGACGAGGACTGCTGGAGAAAGTGGCATTCTAGGACGAGTCAAAGTCACGAGTGGTGGTGCACCTGAGAGTTAGGCGAGCGATGGAGCTAGAGAGGGACGCTATGAGGTAACAATAGACGAAACTGTCAAAATTCTACTATTTAACAAATTCAAGAGATGTACTATTTTCTTGGGAGATAAAAATGTCCTTAGCATAAACAATCAAATCCAGAGAGAAACAACTTGGATTTGGTTTCACCATACCAAGTCATTATTCGTGTCTATGGGTGTGGTAAGAAAGTTGGTTAATTGGTTAAAGGGTAGAATTGGGGTGGTCGATTCTACCATAGCTAGTATTGGTGATGATGGAATGAAGGTGAGGTTCTTGAAATGATGTAGGGAGTTTAGGACAAATAGACGAGGATGTGGATGTTATTGTAAAAGTGTGTAGATGAAGAGGTGTGAGGAAGAGTTGGTTATATCATGTGGTATTTAAATGGATTCTATTGGTGTTTGATTGTGTGTTGGAATTGTACAATTATGCTAAAAAGGAAGGTTTGGTGTGTTTTTTTATTCATATGTTAGTTTTGTGGTTGTTTGGAGGTGATCTAAGTATGTGCTGAGTAGTTTGGATTGGATAACATAGGTTGGTTAAAAAAAACTAAAAGAGACAAGGAGTTAGCTCTGATACCATAAAGGAATTATAAAGAGTGTGTATGAAATAAGTACTGCTTTCGACACATTTTGTGAAAGGCTTATGAGCTGTTATATACAAGTAAAAACAGAATCAAAAGAGATTTACATAATATATTTACCGCTAATATTATGATCTATTTTGATCTAAGTTTATCTAGAGAGATTGAATAGTAATCTTGTTTACAGAGATTAAATAGTAATCTTAAGATACATATAGAACAAACATTATCAAAAGACTTATAAATCACACTTTTCTCTAAAGTATCTACATTAATATCTTCTTCTGCATTTAAATAAATTACAAATTAGTAACATATGAAAATTTTCTCTTATACATCATACCTTTAATGTTAAATATGTTCAAAATAAGATTTCAACTTACCATCAATAGTTGTTCTTAATTCATTTGTTGTAATAAATTTATTTTCTTCATAAATCGTTCAAGTTTATTATATTCAAGACCAAATGATAGTTCTTATTTTTAGATAAAAAATCAATATGATCAATACAATTAATATCAATTAGATCATATGTTATCTTTTTACTAACTACCTTGAATACATAATAGAGAAATTATAAGGTCAATAGTAAAATAAAGTTAATGAAAAATAAAAACATATCAAGAGAAAACATTTTCTTCATTCTTATATTATAAGTAATGTAAGCAAGGTCATTGAGTCTTTGTTCTTCTAGGTGATTTTGTTTTTGGTATGAATGTGTTAAAAAAATTGCTCAAATTACGTTCACAATTTGATGTAGAAATTGTTTAACTAAGTAATCAAATAGTAAGTTTTCTCAATATCGGAACACTTTCACCAAATAATCTTTACCACTTATTTGCGTTTTAAATCAATAGTTATAAATGTAAAAAAAATATTAATAAGTAAAGCATAAAATAAAGAATGAAAACTTATTATGCTAAATTTTTTTCATTGTAAGTTCTTTCTTTGCAGAAGATCTATTAAAACTCCCTAAACTTTCACAATATAATTTACTTTCATTTATTACCTTTGATTACTCTTTATTAAATAATATACCTTTGTATTCAACCACATCAAAAATACCACCAATAATACCAACATATGTATATATATCTCTACTATATAAGCAATAAGGATTGAGAAAGTAAGCTACTAAGTGGATCATTTAAGTAAGATGTTTATTTTATCACCGATCAAAAATATCTGTATACCAAAGATGACTTCTCATCTGAGTCTACAATCCTCAAAAACATATATATATATATCCCAAAGATAGCTTCTCATCTAAGTCTACAATCCTCAACAACCTTATAAATGGAGTCACAATCTTCACAACAATCAAGCAAGCATGTCAAAATTTATTATCCAGAATAATAGTATAAAGCTCTTTTCCTTTTACACCATTTGATAACTTATGACTTAAAAAGTGTTTAATTTTAAAGTGCTTCTTTATGGTTATAAACAATTCTTAAAGTTATAAATATAATTGCAAACCTAGTAGCAACAGGGCCAACAATCTCAACTCATTCTTCTTACTTTTTTAGCCAAGACAATAATGTTATATGATTATACTAAAAAAACTATTATCTTAGATGCACTTGAAGTAAGATTAGAAATATGGTTCATACAACCAATTTCTTTTTAAATGAGATTTATACAATGAGTCGATATAGAGACCAATAAATACGCTGATAATTTGACTATAGTAAGTACATAACTGATACATAATTAGTTGCATTATCTGTAAGAAAGTGTACAATAGTTGGTCTAATTTATTAGACAATTTCATAAAATAATTCAAATAAAATATTAGCACTTTTAACCATATCAGAAGCATCAATAGACTTGATAAAAATTATTCCAACATTACAATAAACTAAGAAATTAATGAAATTTCTTTGTCTTTTATCATTCTACCCATCTACCATAATAGTGTATATGGTTTTTTCTTAACTAGACTTATATGTATGCAAAATCATCTTACTTTTTTTAATCTTTAAGCAAAGGCACATGAATCTTCTACTAAGAAGGTCTCTTAGATCTTGAACCCATCGATATTGTAGCATTTATTACTTTTTGAAAATAGAGTGAATTTAAAGGAACACACGAATGATAGAAACATCTAGCCCATGCTCATTTACTTCACAAAACAACATCCGTATTAACCAAAATACCTTTTAAACTAAGTTGAGAATCAGGAGTAGCTCTTAGAGGAAAATAAAAATCTATGTCAATATTAACTTTCCTTTCTCCTTTATCTAATACTTGTTGTGCTTCATGTTTTCAAAAATTACAATATGAGCCTCTTTATTTTTATTTTTAATTTTCTTTTTTACTTGTTGCAAATATTACCTTTAACATCAGTAAGATATTCTTTAATTATATAAATTCCCACTCCTTTAAATATTCTACCACAAAGCATACAATTATTTTAAATATTTCCATTAGATGTTTGGGAAGAAGAAAATTACTTCTATGATGGATCAGACTTACCATGAGCAGAAGATGTTAAATTTGTCAAATCTTTTTTTGATGATTTCATATTCTCCATTATAAGTTCAACCTAAAAATTCAAAAAAGATAATTTTGTAAGTTTTTTACACTAATGTAAGTTTTGGACATTATAAAAAAGCAATATATATTGAAAATACTTATCCTACTGAATAAATTGTATTTAACAAATTTGTATAATTAATAATATTCATTTTAAAATATGGTAATATGAAAGTTCGAAAAAAAGGACATATAACAGGCTGTTTGGTATAATAGAATAGCCATTCTAAGGATAAGACATTCCTAACATATTCCTAAGCCAGTGTTTGGTTAAAAACACATGCAGAATAACTAAGCACTTGTTTTACCTATTCTTAAAAATTGGAGAATACAGAAACCCAATACCAATCTATCTTTACTTATTCGAAGAATAGCTAATCCTCTGCTGTTCTTGTTGAAGACAACTCTACCCCCTCACGTTCAAGCCTCTGAAACAACTTATCCTTCTTAGCCTCCGAAACAAATTATCCTTCTTCGACGTTGAAACATCTTCAAGCCTTCGAAACTTCTCCTCTCACGTTCAAGCCTCCAAAATCTTCTACTTCTTCAACTGCGTAATTCTCAAATCAAGTTTGTGATTCCAACATCCTACACAAGTGCTTGATTCTAGGTAAGTATTTTGCATTGTTTCAATTGGGTGATGGGTGTCGAATGGTTGCAGGGAATTTTTTCATCTGGGTATTTCCAGCAGCGAGGAATTTCATTGTGTATTTTGTTTGGGTATTATTTTCGTACTAATTCTAGTTTCCCGTTCGTCTTCTTTTAGTTATGCACTTTCATGTCCTGAAATGCTGGTCACTTCCTTTCTTGCATTGAGTTAAGAATCGTGGAGTGGGTTGGATAATTTTTGTTGTATTGGAATCTCTATGTGAAAGGTTTGTATGAGATATGTGTTTGTGCACGCAGAAGTTGACTGATGGTTATGGGTTTGTTAACAAAATCTGCTTTGAATTAATTACAGTTTGGTTCAACAACCATTGGTTTGAAGACAACAGAAGATGTAGTGCTTGCTATGGATAAGTGCATCACCTCGCCATTGCTGGTTTGTCCTCTATCAATTGCATCCTTTAGATTTATATGAGATAACTGGAGTTCATATGTTAACACACATGTGGGAATGGAACTAAAATTTTCATTGAATAAGGGTCTGTAGTTATCACATTGTGGCAGTTAGATGTAGTTATCGTATTGTGTGAGTTAGGTATAGTTTACTTATGTAAGCCCCCATATTGGTGATGGTATGGTTTAATGAACTTTAGCATATGTAAAAGCTTTTGATTTCTTATTCATTTTATGTATCTTGAGTTGAAACTCTGGTAATACATGATATCTAGTATCTTTAGTTGGAATGCATGGTATTTGAGCAAGAACCCATAGGTCATTCATAGGGCAAATTTCCTAGCTCAGACCTTTTGCATCTAAAGCAAATAATAACAATGGAGTAGAATCCATATACGATATAGCAGTTCAGATCACATACCTTGAAAATTTATTCAAGGTATTTGATTTAAACTTTGTCCTCTACATGCCTCGACATGCTTCCAAATCTTCCACTTGAAATGCCACCACCACCATATACTCTATTAGCATTCACCAGTTGCACCACCTATAACAGCTCCTGAAGATACTCTATTAGCATAGCTTCTTGCCACAGATTGGCCTTGTGTATTCATTATACTAGGATAATTTGCAGAGCTATTAATCTCTATTAGCCTAGCTTCCTGAATGTCTCTTCTTTTACTTTCAACTTAAAGATATATCTAGTAAACAGGACTTGACGAATAATTTTTGAAAAAGTCTCATCATCTTACTTTTCAAATTTCGTACAATGTAAAACTTTTCCAGAGACACCCATAATCTCCTCACCACAGTCCTGAAATGCAGAGACACCCAAATTTTTTAAAATTTTAGTCACCCATAAAATGTTGTCTCCTTACCATTTCCGTTATTTGTAACCTTTTTACTATATGGCCTATCTCCAACCGTGATTGGAAAAGTAGTATAACAGAAATTATCAACCTTAACAGCTGCATTGACAGTGATCCAATATGGTTTTTCAGAAGTGCCTAGCCTCTTATCAATTTTAGAAACAGTCTAGAATATATATCCTGCCCACATTTGAATTTTTCTTGGAAATATAGATGGTAGGTGTATTCCTCCCTTCCTTGTTAAACCAAGGAAAATATGGTTCAATAAACAGCTGACTTGTAGAGATAGTTCCCAGTCACTTACCATTGAAATCACTAACCCTTACCAGATTTCACAGGTAGAAGTGGAAAGCTCCCCATATCACAGACATAGTTTTGAGTTTCTGAACCATTTTTCCTCATTATTAAAGTTGCAGTATCATAAAAACCAGAACAAAATGGTAATATATGATATTTGAGAACTTTTCATAATTAACAGATGGAAATTGAGACAAATGATGATGAACCAAACCAGATGCTTGTTCACAGTTATAGGATCACCAAACTTATGTAAGGAGCAAGAAGATTATACTATATTTAGTATATGCACCAATTAGGAGTCCATCATTCTTAGGTTTAAAATAAAGTAATATGGTTTATGAGTACAAGGATTCTGAAATCATTTTATGTCATGCAAAAAGAATCCATGGTTTTCTTCTTTGAATGCACCACCTATTGTAACTCTCACATATTACATCACTTCCTACATCTGCAAGTACCATCCACTCTATTTTCTAAGGCATTGACCCTCTATTACACAAGTTAGAGTCTTTTCTCCAATCTTTTTAGCCCCCCTTAATAGATTTGACAGGTCGGACCCATAATAGGAAAAAAAACAAAACTTAAAAGCTTCACACAGGAAAAACTAAGGTAGAAATACTCACTATATTCTATTTCACATTAAAAAGAAAAAACATATAAGAGAACTTGGAATAATTTAGAGGAAAACCAACGTAACTTTTTGTGCAAACTCTCTCCTAACAGAGGTTCTAAGCTTTCAGCTGACTTCTTTCCCAAAAATAAAATTATACTCCTTCATCCTTTCCCACCATCACAAAATATATCTTAACTACTACTTCTCTCTCCTCTTATAAACCTAATTATGACCTCGTATAACAAACTTCCCAGCCCTACCTAATATTACGGCTGATGTCCTATTCCCCTTCTATAATAAACATGCCATACTTTTTGGGCCATAGGACCCCTTTTATAATAAACATGCCATATGTTTGGGCCATGGGACAATTGATCTAGAAAGTGTCGGTTGTTCTAATGCACATTTCCTTAGTTTTTGTTACTTGTATTAGAACCACATAAAACTTCAGTAGGTCTCAAACTTGTTTTTCTACAAGTCAATTGTTGTACTCTTTGCCTTCACGATCATAAAATGGCAAGTTCTTGTAGATTTTGTTATGAGAACTTAGTTTTGTTACTTGTAATTGATTTAAGATATAATTAATAGGCTAGTTCAATTATAGCCAAAGTAGAACAAAAACATTGGCCTCTATGTAGAAACATCAAGAAGTCCAAATGATGGTTGTTCGCTTATTCTAGTTGATGTCTTCAACTAATTTGAATTATTTGATGGTTGTACATTGTTTCAACAAATTTATGTAAATACATTAGAATTTTTTTTTTACAGTTATGGCTTGTTTTAGTTTGAGTGTATGTAGAAATGCAAAAAAAAAAAAAGGATTATGGTTGTCTTGATTGTATGGTTGCATTTGTGTAACGTTATTAGTTCGCTACTCATTTTGTTGGCAACGACGGCTTCTTTATATAGTTATAGGCCAAAGGTTAGAAGTTATTTTCACAATTTTTATACAAATCGAGATTATGTGAGGCAAATTTTGCATGATAATGATGAGTCATCTATTTCAATAGTTAGGATGAATAGGCAAGCTGTTTTTAAACTTTGTGAAATGCTAGAAAGCATAGGAGGATTAAAGTCAACAAAAAACATGCTTATTGATTAGGGGTCAAAGGTACCATTTGAATGAATCGCGTCAAGGTTATCAACCAAGAACTGCAAAGAAATTTTTTAATATGAAATATGTGAGTGCATGCAATGTAATTGAGAGGTGTTTTGGGTTATTAAAAATTAGGTGGGATATTCTTAGGAGTCCATCATTTTATCTAATAAAAACATACAATCAAATTATTTTAGCTTGTTGTTTGCTTCATAAGTTTATTAGGCAGGACATGAGTTTTGATCCCATGGAAAGTGATTTAGGGGATTATTTTCACACCAATCCAGTTGTTGAGGAGGAGTCTATCATTGCTATTAACCCAACTAATACTTTGACAAATTGGAGAATTGGATTGGCACGTGAAATATTCAGTGAATAGCGAACATCTAGGCAAATTGAGAATTGACTTTTTTTTAGGTTTTGTATTTTGTTTTCAATGTTAGGAGATTTGATATTATTGTTTATGTAAGTTGTACTCTTTGTTATTTATATTGTACGCTATTATTGTAGACTATATTGTTCTCATTAGCTGTTGATGCTTAATGTTACTTGGTATGAAGAATTTTATGAATTTTTTATTTTTTTAATATGATGATTATTTAATTTATCTCTATTGCTTTAATTTGGTAGATAAGTATGTCAATGAATTCCCCCTCAACTGTTGACACTCAAAGTTCAAAATGAACAAAACGAAAGTGGACTTATGATGATGATGTTGTCCTAGTTTCTTGTATGGTTGATTTGCATAATGTGGGAAAGTACAATGCTGATACTGGATTTAAAGCTGGGTATCTCAATGAATTAGAAAGAATGGTAACAACAAAGCTTCCTAATTCAAATTTAAGAGTCAAACCTCATATAGAGTCAAGGATTAAGACTGTGAAAAAAGAGTGGAGCATTGTTTATGATATGATAAGAAAAGACAATAGTGGATTTGGATGGATATAGAAAGAAAGATGATCATTGCTGAAGATCATGTATGGGATTCTTATTTAAGTGTAAGTATTCTGTTTGTTTATCTTGTTTAAGTATTTTTTATATCTACTTTCTTGTAATTTATATAAATTATTGACTTTTTTTTTCATCTGCTTAAAGAGTTACAAAGATGCTGCTCAATTTCAATGGAGGAGCTTTCCTTTTTATCATGAATTGACTGGAATTTATAGACAAGATCGTGCAACTGGAAATGACGCACAAACTGCTGCAGATATTCTGGAGGAAATGGAAAGATAAGAAGATGTAAGTGGGATAAATGAAGGTGATGATGATCAATATGAGCATAGTTGGCATGAAATAGATGAGTCCTTCACCCAACCTCAAACCTCAAATATTGGAAGACAAACTGAAAATATTTCGGGACAGAGGATAAAAAGGAGTAATGATACGCGAGAAGCAAGCCGTACGGAATCAATTATTGTTGCTGCCAGGATGTTGAGTGATACCATAAATCAGGTTGGAGCTGAATTGTGTCAGAGTATTGGGGCTGAAACATACATTCAAAAAAATTTTGAGCAGTTAGATATTGTATTGAGTGAGATAGAGGGATTCACAGAGGATGAAAGGGATACTGCTTTAGTCAAACTTCCTAATCATCCTCAATAAATGATTGTGTTTTTCGCTCCGACATCTTCTTAAAAACTTGGGTGGGTGAGGAGGTTTCTTACCTCACACTAAACATTATATTCATGTAGAAGTTATTTTGTCTAGTTATGTAAAATAGAGCCGAAACTTATATTTTGTTCAACTAACTAACTTTTTAGTAATTTAAAGTCTTATGTTTTGTTTTGGTTTAATATCGTCCCATTGTTATTTTATATTGCAATTGCGACTATATAATGAATGCTGACATGAGTCGGCTTAGAAAAATTAATCACTGCAAAATGTTGGAAAGTAAAAATAAAACTAAAAATAGAATTTAATAATAATAATAATAAGTAGAAGAAGAAAATTAATTTTGTATAATAATTAATAAATAATAATAATAATAACAACAACAACAACAACAACAACAATAA
>JAOQMP010000209.1:45385479-45397822 GCA_027563575.1 Erythroxylum pedicellare
TTAATTTAAGCGATTTATAAGATAGATTTTTTAATAAAAATTAATAATTTGGCATGAATTTAATATTAAAATTAAAAATTAAAAGTTGAATAAATTAACCATATGCTATTCACTGACAAACAAAGCAGAGAGTGATTCATTGAAGTGGAATGAAACATGAAATGTCAAGTAGGAAAGTGCAAATTCCACTTTTGTGCCTCATTTTGTTAACTTTTTCGTTGTTAACTAGTTCATAGATCGATTGTTTTTTCACAGGAGAGACATTGTTCCAGTTTTTTAATCAATCTGTCTCTTCACTTCACAGTAACTCTTTTGTCTGTGTATGCTTGTTGAGCACTTGAGCTGAAAATCCCACCCCTCTTTCTCTTCATCTTCCACCTCTTCTCAGGGTCCAAAGCCCTACATTCTGGTTACCAACGTCAATGCTTTGGTAGTCTGGTCTCATCATTCCTCTAAGGCAATAGCCACAAGGTCTTCTCAGGCAAAGGGGAAAAGAAAAGCGGGAGAAAGAAGCACAAATGTCCTCCGTACTTACTCTCATCTTAGTCACTCTACTTGTCACTTCCAATGGTAAGAAACTCTGTGGCCCTGAATGTTATGATGCTTCCATTACTGGTGGTTTCCTGATCCTGAATGTTCATTTTCTTGAAGATTCTCGCAAGAACATAATAAATGTAGCGTCTTTTAGGATTCGAAGCGGCTAAAGATTTGATCTTTAATCGTTTTAACGAGGTTAAATGAGCTCAAGTTCTGGTCTTTTCTTGATATTTCTTTGATGGTGTATGGGTTCCATGTCTGTAGGTGCTTATGGTGCTACTTTCACATTCGTCAACAGATGTGAATACCCAGTATGGCCCGGTATTCTTGCAAATGCAGGAAGTCCCAGACTCGACAGTACAGGTTTCGAGCTTCGAAAGGACACTTCTCGTTCTTTTCTAGCACCAACAGGCTGGTCGGGTCGTTTTTGGGCTCGTACAAGTTGCAAATTCGACGATTCTGGTTCCGGGTCTTGCCTGACCGGAGACTGTGGTTCAGGTCAAGTAGAATGCAACGGTTTAGGAGCATCCCCGCCGGCGACACTCGCTGAGTTCACACTTGGGACAGCAGGGCTGGATTTTTATGACGTCAGCCTCGTCGACGGCTATAATGTTGCTATGCTCATTGAAGGTAGTGGCGGGTCAGGTACATGTGCTTCGACGGGTTGCTCCACGGATCTTAATCGTCAGTGTCCGGAGGAGCTAAAAGTGGAAGGTGGCGAAGCTTGTAAGAGTGCGTGTGAAGCTTTTGGGAGTCCTGAGTATTGCTGCAGTGGCGCGTTTAACACACCCGACACCTGTAAGCCTTCGGTTTACTCGGAGATGTTCAAGTCTGCTTGTCCTAGATCTTACAGCTATGCCTATGATGATGCCACTAGCACTTTTACTTGTACTGGTGCAGATTATACAGTGACCTTTTGTCCATCTTCTCCAAGGTATAAGAACATCCTATGGCTTTTTTGATATGTTTATCTCTTGAATCTTCGATTCATTCTGCTTTTAGCTACTAGTTTTACTAGGATTATCTGCCTGGAATTTGGTCCTGATGGTTAGTTCTTAAGAATTCTTTGTAGTAGTTGAAGATAAAGACATGTTCCTTGATCTTCCTTGACAATGTTCTTGCTGGTTTGTTTGGTTTATGTTCTTTGAGTCCCTGATTTGTTGGAAGTAATGGTATGGTTCTTCTGGTCTTGATAGGATTCGAAAGTAACAAAGTGACAATGAATGTGGTCTGGATGGTTATGTATACATTGTGATATTATCAGTTTCAGCTTCTCTTTTGGGATTGAAATGAAGGCAAATTGGAAATGCCAAAGATTCCCTTTTGTGTGATTAGTTTATTTCAAGTGGGAGTGATTGAGGTCGTTGGATTACCATCAAGTTTGGCTTTTATTTTTTATGCCAAAGAATCATCTGTCAATGAATTTAAATATTCCTGTAAGAATAAGTGACAGTTCCCTTTAACATGTGCAGTCAGAAATCTACAAGCTATTCAACACCAATGACATCATCATCATCACAGGGATCAACGGCAGAAACCGGGTCGGGTTCCGAGTCGGGATCTGGGTTGGATTACTCAGGTTCGGCCACAGGTTCGGCTTCAGGATCTGAAATGGGAACAGGAGAAACCATGCTAGCAGATGGATCATGGTTAGCTGGTTTGGCAATGGGAGACTCAAACAGGATTTTCTCTCCCACACTTCCACAATCGGCTTTCACGGCCTCTGCAGTTTTCTTTGCTCTTTTGTCCTCTGTTTACTTGTAGCTCTAGCTCTAGCCTCAATTTGGGTGCTTGGATTTTGCCATCTTTTAGGAAAAACTGACAGATTCTCATCTCTAGATTCTAAATCAACCTCTTCCAGGATTTTGCAATGTTTATATACATAAGATGTTTTTTTCTTCCCCATTCTGGGAATCATTAGAATTTCTTGATTTTGCATTTTGCATTTTGCAGTCCAGTTCTTGTTTCAGTTTCACTTCTCATTGATGTTCAATTAGGTACCTGTAAAGAAACAAATGGAGTTTGTATCAGGAAAAAGTGGTATTGTGAACATATCAACGGGATTGTAGGCTGGAATACTTTACTGGTTTTGCAAGTTTTTGGGTCAGCTTTTTTTCTAGTTGTTGATCTGGAAGATGAAATCTTTTGAAGACAAATTTGTTATTTAATCATATCGAGTTTGGTAGATTGTCAAAAGAATTGAATGCTGGGACCAAAGTTGAGGGGTAATCTTTACTTTCTTGAACATAAAAGAGGAATAAAGTCAAGTTGTGGGATCCCCCACTGGTACTTATGCAACTTTTGGCATAAAAATGGCTAGCATTGGTGGGGTTGGGCTCAGCTCCGATCAAGTTCGATCGGAGGCCTGATTGAGTTTGAGCTGTTAAATCAAAGTTCGAATTCCATTGAGTTTGGGGCCGGCATTGCGAGCCTGGAACCCAAAATTTGTTCAAATTTAAAAGAGTAGCTTAACTTTTACCTTTCTTTCATAAACACTTGCAAGTGCCATACCATTGTTCTTGCCTGCTATACTTTGCACAATGATTTCAACGGGAGAAGAGAAGATGCGGAAGTTAAGGTTATCATATCGTTGGAGTTGTTCATGCCAAAATTTCATTCTATGTTGGATCCTTCGATAAGTACAAGAAGATGGCATTACATATTTTCCTTGAAGCTCTGTTAATGATTCTGAAGGTAAAAATTGGAAAGGAGAACAAATGGGAAATAGCAGACAAAGAAAAGAACTTCTAGTCCACTATTTTTCATTAAAAGCTTAAGGTTTCTTGATTAAGAAAAAGGAAACAGAAATATGGGGCTTACACAAGTATCAATGAGATTCAATTCCATTGCATCAAAGCTCCGGCTGAATTGGAACAAAGAAAGATGCAGAAACAGTAACTTTTACTGTCACATCTTCTCAAAATTCCCATTTCACTTGAGAGCTCTTCTTATACTCTACTCTAATGGTAGTAATCCACAAACATTAATACCTATACCTACACTTGAACTATAACATATTTGGTTTCATCACCGGGACACAGAGAGAAGGTTGAATTTGCTGTTCTGTTCCCATATTGCACACTTACTTTGTATTCACCTAAAAAGCCAACAAAGCTATATGCACCTTGGCCATCACTTTGACCTCTTAAGTTTCCAGTTCTCCAACTTCTCAGGAGCTTGTCAACCACATCACCAGCAGGCAGGTTCTTAAGATTGTTGTCCGTAAGACACATTTGGTAACACCCATATGAATGGAGTGCTGTCCAAAGCATTATCCCATCAACTGCAGGATGTGAGAAGCCTTCTCTTAGTACTTGATCAAGATAGGTTGCCTGCATAATAACACAATGTAAGGAAAATTTTTTCTAAATGGATATAAATGTTAATCGTTCTTGTCAGGTGATATCTTTGATAGAGATAGTGCAGACAAAGCACCTGAGTTTTCTGATCAAATTTGTTGCTGATATCAACTTCTGTAAGCCAAATAGGAAGCCTGAGAGTAGCCAACTTGTCCAATATAGCTCTCATAAGAGGAAGATTAGGCTTGGAAAAATGACCCTCCAGCCCAATCCCATTCATTGAGACTCCTTTGTGTTTAAGTTCTTTGATCCTTGCAATATATGTATCTGCAGTGGAATTAGAATCACTGCAAGTCTCAACCACATTGTACTCATTCAAGAATAAGGTTGCTAAAGGATCTGATTTATGTGCTGTCAGGTAGAACTGAAGAGTTGCATCAGGACCTAGCTGTTGCTCATAGAAATCAAAATGCAACATTTCATTGCTAACATCCCAGTGTATGAACTGTTCTTTGTACTTATTCATCAAGCTTTGTATTCGTGCGTTCACTGCTGATTTCAGCGCAGCCCCTGTAAGATTTTTCACCCATCCTGGATTATATCTGGGGTCTTCCCAGAATATGTTGTGCCCTCTAGCAACTATCCTGTTAGCTTGAACAAATTCTAACATTTTATCTGATATGCTGTAATTGATCTTCCCTTGTTCAGGCTCTGTAGCATACCATTTGAGCTCATTTTCGAAGACAGCTGCATTGAATCGTTCCAGAAACCATTTCTGAAACAATTAGAAGACACCTTTCATTAGATTTTTTTCATCCTTGTAAGGATTAGGATGTATTACTATTGTCTGAGGCTACCTGGTACGCCTGATTACCAAGAATGGTACTTGCTATTGCTGATCCAAATGGAAAAGACTTTGACATTTGTTCTATTCTAATTTTTGCATTTTTGACAGCTTGTCCATCGCTATCGGTTACATGAATCATCGCAGCCCGTTTCCTTACCTGAAAAAACATAAGCTACTGCCTGATCAACTTGTCATTTAAAGCAAAAACAGAACCTTTTCACAAAAAAATTTCCAAAATTTGAAGAAACTTTTGTTGTACTTAATGCTGCTAACTGCTAAGTACTCTAGACTGGCTTCGGGTACATTACTATAGACAGAGATATACAATTTCAAAATACCTTAGACTATTGCATAACTTTCATTGTGGTTTGAACATCTATCTCAGAAATAAAGTGTTAACAGAATTTACTCTATCAATCATATGATGTTGGCTTTTTCTCCATTGCGTCTCAGTAAATCGCTGTAATGAAGTACTTGCAACTGCTACATCAATGTTCTTGCTTGCCGAACCCTGTATAAGCATTACAATGGAAAAAAGGGGGGAAAAATTAACGTTTTCATGTCTTTTGGGCTTGCTCATGCCAAGACTCATGCTATTTTGGAACATTAGACAAGTAGAAGAAGCTGGTGATTGCAGATTCACCTTGAAGTTTATTGTTGATGATTTTGAAGGTGCATTAAGAATGAACCCACCCTTGAGAAATGACCAGCATCCATGTTTGGCCAACACATTCCCCACACAGTCAATTGTGTTATCATCTGTGGATAAGCTTGCGGTCACCATTGTAGATTCTACCCCATCTATCTTGACCCAAGCTGTTATGCACCAAATTTGCATGCGACACTTTCAGAATATTCCCAAGAAAAAGTACTAGTAGGAAGCATTTCTGATATGTAATGGGACTGATGAACATTTTCGATTTAGAGTTAGTTCTTATGAATCTTGTAATGGTATTGATGGAGTACAGGTAAACATCGATATTCCAGGGAAGTGTAAGCTTAGTTTCTCAGGGAATAAGAGATGCAGGATAATCTGATCAAGATTGAGAACTCAACTGGAGAATGAGTAAATGCCAGCACTGAGATTGTGTAGTGATAAAATCAGTCCATGAGAATATGTAGACAGAGCAATTTTATGTGGAATTTGATCTTTGAGAACCCCTCCCTTGTAAAGCGGCTCTTCTGGTTGTGCTTTACACTGCAATTCAACCAAATGACAGTATCAGAATCCATGAACTCTGCATTTTATAGTTGGAATTTTCCAGGATTACTCTGCAACACCAAGATGGCCCTGGAAATAAAAGACCTGAGCTTGGAATTGAATCAATAACCTTATCAACATTCAGAACTGAAATTACCTCAGTGTAAGCTGTGTGGTCATAGGCAGGCCCTGGAATGATCAAACAACTCATCAGAACTGACCTCAGGAAAAAATCCCATGAACAGAAAAAAGACTAAACACTGTCAATAAGGAACATTGTACCATGAGGAACAACCAAGGAAGGAACTGCAAGGAAACTGAAAACCAAGAAACCCAAAACACGAGATTGATGCATGAAGTGGTTGTTGTTGCCAAGAAACACCATCTGATCCACCAATGGAGTAAAGACTTGTCACAAGGTTGCTCCTTTTGGATTTCTATATTTGGTTACTGCAAAACAAATGACTGTTCTTGTAACAGGAGAAATGGGTTCACAAGAGAAACATTGGCAGGTCAGAGGAACACCTCGTGCCTGGTATATAAAGACTCACATGCAATCCAAGCAAGGTACATGTGAACTTGGAGGTACACTACATACCAACTTACCATATATATATATATATAAAATGCAATTCATTCTTCATCTCCTTTGATACTCTTTCTCAACTTATCTTCTTCTTCCGAATCTTTTCAACTTGCCCTTGAACTCTCTAGTACGTACGGTTATGACATAAATTCCATTTTTTGGTTTTTAGCAGGATTTCAGAAATCCTGATGGGGATTAACAATTCGCTTATTATAATGAATTATGAAATCCCGACAAATGAAAAGAAGTTCAAACATAGAAATGAAACAAGAATTATCGCAATAACAAGATCTAATGGACAAGAATTACTAGTTAACCTAACCCTTTACAGGAACTATCAGGCTTAGTTTTGTCAATGGTTAAAAGAATATGTAAAGAGGTTATAGAACATAAATTTCTGAAAGATGCTCCGTTTTTTAAAGAATCTACCCTGAATTTTCTAAGAAAATATTTAACATAGTTGAATGAAATTTTTTTATCAGTCAATTTGGTTTTTCATTTGATGAACATTCCTGTGCTTGGTGAATTTAATTTGATGGTGTAGCTTGATTCAGAATCCTGTCATCATCTAAAACGTGTAAGTATTTAAGTGCATAAATGGGTTTGTTTTCTGGGAAAAGAAAGTTATAAGAAAACACCAAATTTATGGATTTCTCATCATTGAAGAAGGAAATCTTGAGATAGAAATCCCTTATTAACTACAAATCAGTATGGACATAAATAGTTCCATTTAACTTAAAATAGTTGTGAAATCTCTTATGGGTTTTTTTTATATTTCTTTAATGAAGATTTGTTAAAAATAGAAAATTTTCCTTTAATCCAAACACTAATTACAAAGATCTACAACAACATTTTCTGATGTCACTCAATTTTTGGATCCTAACCACAAGATTTTATAAAACATATCTTTATTGTGTCAAGGGGTTAATTATTAAAAAAAAGTATAAATTTTTTTCAAAATTTTAATTATAGTTTGAACTTTTAAAAGTAGCAATAAAATGTTCAAATTTTCAATTTATTTCAATTTTAGTTTGACATTAGTCTCATCTTTATCTTTACCGACCTGGCATTCCCATGTGTCAATGCACCTTTGTTAATCGGACACGTCAGAAAAATTAGAAAGTCTGAGTTTGATTATTTAAACGATGCAATTTCATTTTTGAGAGAATTATACAGGCAATCATTATCTCAAAATTAAATCCCTGATTTCCTCTCACTCGCTCTCACTCTCACACTGTCGATCTCTTAAACCTAAATCCCTAATTACAATTGAATGCGGTCAACGATCAGGATGCCATTCTTTCATAAGATAGCTTAAACATATATATGTAAAGATAGTCACCCTTGATTCTGGAAAATAGTTGGTTCTTTCGTTGTAGTCTTTTCCGAAAGCTAATTGATTAGCAAGTCAAAAGAACTGAAATTTGAAATGGAAAAGAGAATAGAATGAGTCAAATCCAAGAATGTGCAGAACCAACATCTTAAATCACTTAATGACTGTAAGTTTTTGAAAAGTGAATAAGCACTTTTTTTTATAATAAAATGAGAACATGTTTCTTAATAACTTTGTATACTGAAGTATATGGCTGTTAAAAATGTCATCCAGCCACATATGTATAGTTTTGTAGCTTTAACTTGCTTCACTTCTGTTTCATGAAAATTATTAATTACACTATCACATAATGATCATGAATCATCAGTCTCATTTTGCTTTTTGCCTGTCTTGCTTTCTTCAACACAAACTGTTGCTTTTGTCTTGCTCTCTTTGTCAAAAACTGTATCCTCTAACCTTGACTCAATTCACTTGTTCTTCCACCTGATACTAATTGCCTCTGCTTGCTCGGCAAATAGAACTTTGGATATGGGTGAATTGCAGATTTCCTTATAAGTTTCATAACCAATACCAAAAATGTGTCCACTTTCCAAAAGTTTTGACAGAGGATGCAAAACTGAGATTGGATCATTACTTCTCTTCAAGGATTCTTTCAAATCTAGAAACTTTGAGAGAACGACTACGTGTAATTAGGGATTTAGGTTCGAGAGAATGATTGCCTGTGTAATTCTCTCAAAAATAAATCGACATTATCTCAGTTTTATAATAAAATGAAATCATTTCAATAATCAAACTTAGATCTGCTAATTTTGCTGACGTGTTTGATTAATAAAGATTCATTGACACATATCAGTATCACGTTAGTAAAGATAACGTTGAGATTAAAATCAGGTTAGAATTGAAACAAATTGAAACATCGAGCATTTTATTGTTATTTTTTGAAGTTTGAATTATAATTGAAAACTTGACGAAAGTTTAGACTTTTTTTATAATTAACCTTTTAAGTATGTAAAGATATATAATAATTCATAAATTGCATATTTTAAATAAACAATTTAACAGTCAACAAATTTAAATAGGATTGACAGTAGACTGAACCGATAGATCTGATTCTCATATTCGAAAACCTGTAAAACAAGGTCGAAGGATATATGCAAAGTTGAGAACTTAACGATAGAGTTAATAAAGGCCTGAAGAGTGTTGAAAGATAACTTTTATCAAGTCCAAGCTCTCTTTTATGGGAGATTATACATGGATCCACCCCTTTTACTTGGAATGGTCAGTATGTCATTAATGTCAAAGCTAAGTTAGTAGAGTCCCTAAAATGAGGATGTTCAAGATTTATTGGATATGGGTCTCTCATATGGAGAGACACCATTTTTTCAACAAATGTAGCACTGATTTCGGTATTGTATTCGTTGAAAAGAAAAGAAGGCAATTGTCTTAAGCGGTGGAGTGCCTAAGTACCGCATTAGTTGAAAAAGGAAAGAAGCAGCTGCCTTTGCAGCTGTCTCACGCGTTGGAGTGCCTATATCCCTGCTTCATACAAAAACACTGAAAATACAAAGGAAAACTAGAGCAAAATAATGCTCTGAAGTTAGGAAAGATTTTCTTAAAGGGCTGGTGAGTGACAAATAATGAGATTAATATTTTTAGATTAGGAAATACTTTGTGAGTCACTATTTTAGTTTTATTTGTATATACTTACTATTTGTAATAGTGGAAGAATTATTCTGAGTTTTGTCCATGAACATAGCCCAAAATTAAGGGTGAATCACATTAAATATTTTGTGCCTATATTGCTCATTTTATTTTTTTCTTTTTTAAAATACACTTGTTGCGTTCAACATTTTCTTTTAGTAACCAATTTGGATTGGTTCTAACGGATTTAACCTCAAATCCAATCAAACCAATTCAAAGTCATATGTTCCTTAATGAGCTGTGGTTTCAGACAATAACTTTCAAATCAAGCTTGATTTGTTAAATTCAGGTCAAATCAAACGAATTTAAAGTCGTGTAATTTTTAATAAGCTATGGTTTCAAACATCATCTTTCAGTTGACAATCAGTTGTTGGCACATATGAAACATAAACTGAAAAACAGGACCAGGGGTCGTAACTGGATTCTTAGATTCCTCGTGCTGAAACTGTGCACGAGTTCATGATTTACAAGGGGACCATAAAAATGGAGGGCATGCGTGTCCTAAGGAGATGGTGACTTTTTTTCCATGCGTGAAGCTAAATACTTGAGGGCCTAAGGTAGCATTTGGAAACCTCTATTTAAGAGTAACCCTATTTTTTCCAGAAGGACGGCAGTAGGCTCAAAACCTGACCTGAGAAGCTTGAACTTAATCAAACTTTTGAACATACTTTTGGATTGAGTTGAGCCGGGCTGGCCTTTATTATCTCTATTATCAAGAGTCGCAAGGTCACTTTGAATAGGGTTGACAAGTTGGTGCCCTTTATGGCTCGGGTTCAACCTATTTTTTGTGTGTATGAGAGTGATAAAACTATGTTATTTTGTGAAAGCTTAACAAAACAATATTATTTCAATCAACTATTACTTACGATTTTATAAAAAGACAATTTGTTTTAAAAAGTTAAGATATGCTCGTAATGAAATTCATTGTTTAAATTTAAATTACTAATGATCAGCTAAATGTTTTATTCAAAATATTATAATACGGCTAAAACTTAATCCCCTTAAGGCTCGAACCTAAATGAATCTGAATCTATTCAATTAAATTTGATTTGACTTATTAACGTTTGACCAGACCAATTTGAACCAATGTAATTTATTAAAATTAGTGAAGTTTGAAAAAAAATACTAAATCTAAATTTGAATTCGAGTTCGATCAAGCCTGAATATTTAATTCGAACCCGATTATTACCAGCTTGTTAATTTTGGATTTGATCCAACTAAAACCAAACTAATTTGCATCACTAGCCATTGGCCTCGTTTGGTAAACAACTAATAAGCTGTTTTTCAGCTAGTTGACCCATTTTTAGAGGGTTGACTATATTAAAAAGTTGTTTTGTTATTTAGTTATGAGTTGATTGGGTTGACTAATTTAACTCAATTAGCTGTTTTGTGAAAAGCTCTAGATGTGGAGTGTTTTGAACCACCTAATTCTGTCCTCGATTCTTGGTTGCTCTTTGTTCTCATTTATGTTATTTTAAACTTGTAAGTTACACTTGTAAATAATGATAGCATTATTATAGTAATAGTAATATATTCAAAATTATTTATTTTTTATCATAAAAATAATATTTTTTAAAATCTTAAAACTCACAATAAAGGAGATAAATAATCTACATAACAAAAATTTTCCTCTTCACCTATCGTTGTGAAGTTTTTCCACCTTTACTCGCTGCAAGTTCTAACTTCCAGTGAAATTAATGTATTTCTAGAGTCGTTGTTTCCAACATTATCCTTGATTATGTCATTAGACCACAAGGGGCGAAATAAATAGACTACTATAGGGAAAGTATGCAAAATTAAATGCTCATAGTCCCCCTGGGCTAGTCACGAGGGTGACTTAATGGAAAGCATGCAAAATTAAACGCTCATACTCCCCCTAGGTTAGTCACCCCCGTGACTAGCCAGTAGTCATGGCATATAAATGTTTTATTTTTGTATATGAGATGGTTAACCTTTCATAGGTTGTTGTTGAGATGATTTTTGAGATAGAAAGATCATTATGCTAATGTAAAAAGAGTGCAAAAATTTCATGAAAAGATGATATGCTTATGCTCTGTTTTCATTGTTGATATACGTGGATCTCGTTGGGTGTTATAAAGATGGATTAAAGTGAGTAGGAGTTAAAGAAAATGATAGTGTAATGTGATGTCTTGAAATGAGAAAGATTAAGGTGATAGTTAGAGATGAAATGAAGGTGTTAAAGAAAATGAAGAAGTGCATAAAATATGATGAATATGGGCATATGATAGGTTCTATTTTTGATTTTTACAATCAATCATAGATTTTGATTTGTGTTTGAATGAATTGAGCTGAAATGAAAGTAGGAATGAAGAGGAAATAATAAGGACATAAGTTAGAAATGATATACTAAGCAAAAGAGATGAAGAAGTGATGAAAAAATGTTATTTCGTAAAATCTGGGGTAGATCAATCATTTGTTGAGAACCTACGAGGAGTTGCACGATCGTCACAAAGAGGAGATATCCTGAAATGCACGATTGTGCACAAGCACGATCTTGATAGTGAGACTGTAGAGATTTTGATAGTTTTGAATATTCTTCACTCTTTTGACAAAGAAAATGAGGTATTTAGGCAATACATTCTTCTAACAAATGTTCACTTATGTCTTAAGTTTGTAATGACATCAATTTCATGTAGTTTAGTTCAGTATTCTGAAATTTATACTCAAAATACTACAAGATGTTCTTAAACCACGACAGCACACTGTACTCATTTTGAAGCCAAAATTTAAAACTACTAAAGATAAAATTCAAATTCAATTTCTTCATGAAAAATAAGGTCATATGTCTCTAGTTTAATCTAAACTTAAAATCATCCAA
>JAOQMP010000209.1:45473917-45489123 GCA_027563575.1 Erythroxylum pedicellare
AAGTTTAAACATTGTTTAGATTTAGTCAATATCTTGCACTTTTGAGTTAGCATCTGAGGGTGCAAATTGGAAGCACTACAAAGGCTATTTTGTTTGATTGGGAGGATGAATAATGCTTGCATTTAGTGGGACCCAAAATTATGCTAAGGTGGAGATTTGTTAGTTTTGGTGCCTTTGATGGCCCAATTTATATCCCACATTGGGAAGAGATGAGAATGGGAGGAGTTCTCAAGTTATAAAATAACTCCTCCCTTCCTACTCTAAATCATCCTAAAAATTTGATATATCCTCAAAATTTGTACACATCTCAAATTTAGTATTCTCTTCCTAATAAGAGTAGGCTGCCTTAAGTGGTGCTCGGAGACTAGACACAATTAGCCGAACACCGTTATCAATTTTTTAGTGTGTTCTTTCTTTATCTCTTTTATTTATTCCGCATTTATAGTATTCAATATTTATTTTTCAAGTTTATTTGTACGATTAGTTTGAATGTATAATTCTATTCTCTTGTACTTTGTTTATTTGTACACGGGTCTAGGTTATGATAATATACTGTGCAACTAAATTCTGTCTAGTAGTTTGGCTTTTAAGTGGGACCACTGTGACCCCTCTAGGCTTTACTGGGAATTTATTTGGAATGGTAATTCTATCTTAGGAGTCTATTTAATAGTCTTTCCTTGGAATTACCAAATCAGTAAAATTCACTAGTTGTAATTTAAGTGGGAAATTACCTGATTTTCCTAACACCTACCCCTGTTGGCAATTTTTGACTCGTTCAATTGCTTGACGTCGAGACGAACTTTAGTAAACTTTCATTTCCTACTACTTATTAATAAGCCTCGCATGTGTATATGTTCCACGGGGAGTCATTCATGTGACATTAAGCATTGGTTGTTGTTTGCTTATTTAGAGTTGTTCTTATTAGAAAGCAAACTCTCATTTGGATATTTAGAGATCCACGTGTGAGGCTCCAAATAGTTGCTTAATAGTTTAGAATTGTAGGTGTCAAAGTTGTTATATTTACGGACACATATGGGGACACTTGTCATTCCTCTTTATTACTAATTTTCCAATGTTAGTTTAAGCATGCCTATATAAAGGCTAGCTCCCATCTCTTATACTTTAAGTGAATGAAGTGACATAAAAAGTGTAGCAACATATTGTATGAGAAAGGAGTGTGCAATGTGTGAGGAAGGGAAAAAATAGAGTTGTATCTCTTGAAAAAGAAGGAAAATTTTTTTTCAAATTTTATTTAAAGCTCATCAAGCTTTCAACAAGTGATATCAGAGCCAAGGTTTGCTTATTCGTACATTGGTGAAGCAATGGCCATCTTGATCCAGCCTCAAGTTTTAAAATTGACAAAGACAAATTATAGGAATTGGAGCATCAAGATGAGGGTGATGCTTGGTTCTCATGATTTATGGGACATTGGTGAAGATGGATATACTAAGCCTGTAGATGCAGCTGCCGAAGTAGCCTTATCGGATGCTAAAAAAAGGCATTGAAAGAAAATCGAAAGAAAGACAAGAAGGCGTTGTTCTTTATGTTTAAGGTGTTGACGAACCTACGTTCGAGAAAATCTCAGATGCAAAGACTTCAAAGGAAGCATGGGAGATTCTGCGGAAATCTTTCCAAGGAGTCGAAAAAGTTAAAAAGGTATGTCTTCAATCACTCAGAGCTGAGTTCAAGATGCTAAAAATGCAAAACTCAAAAAATATTGGTGATTATATCTCTCATTTAAAAACGGTGGCTAATGAAATGAAAAGAAATAGTGAAACTCTAGATGATGTTCGAGTAATGGAAAAGCTTTGAGTTCACTTACACGCAATTTTGATTATGTTATTGTCACAATCAAAGAATCGAAAGATTTTTCAGAACTTTCGATTATTGAACTTTTTGGTTCTCTCTAAGCACATGAGCAAAGAATGAATTGGAATACTAATACTAGCGATTTAGAGAAAGTCTTACAAAGCAAACTACCAGTCGGTGAAAATTAAGCAAGTAGTAGCCAAAGACAGGACAAAGGAAGTCAAGGTGGCTACAAGTGGGATGTGGTCGATGGAGCAACCAAGGCAGACGTGGACATGGTTGACAATGTTTTGAAAGAGAAAATACAAATGAAAGAAATCTAACATATGGTCGTGGAAGAGGTTATAGAGACAGAGGTCGAGGAAAATTTCAACAAAGAAGAGATAAATCTCAAGTGCAGTGTTATAATTGCAATAAATATGGTCATTTTAGTTAGGAGTGCAAATCAATCCTGAGGCACAAGAAAGAAGTTATTTTGCAGCAACAGAAGACAAGACAGATAATGTTATTATGCTTCTCTCATTACGAGTAAATAAGCAAAGCAATAATAATGTTTAGTATTTGGACACTGGTGCTAGCAACCATATGTGTGTTCATAAAGAGTTGTTCACAAACATGGGTGAGATAGTTCATGGCGAAGTTACATTCGGTGATTCAACAAAGATTCTGATCAAAGGCAAAAGTAAAATCACAATTACTTTAAAAAATGGAGAAAAGAAATATATTCCTGATATCTATTATGTGCTTGCTTTGAAAAGCAACATCATCAGCCTCAGTCAACTCTTAGAAAAGAAATACATTGTATTATTGAAAAATGGATATCTCACCATCTAGAATAAGAAGGGAGAATCGATAATAAGAGTAAAGATGATGAAGAATCATCTTTTCACACTTAATGTACAAAATGAGTTGATAAATTGCATGAAGTCAATCATTGAAGATGAATCCTGGTTATGGCATTTGAGGTTTGATCATTTCAGTTTTACCAGACTAAAATTATTATCAAAGTCAAAGATGGTGAAAGGATTACCAGAAGTTGATTAACTAAAGCAGTTATGTGAAGCCTGCATCAAAAGAAAGCAATATAGATGACAATTTGAAACTAGAAAATCATGGAGAGCCAAAAAGTCGCTAGAGATTGTCCATATAGATATTACTAGTCAATTTAACGTGACATCAACTAGAGGAAATAGGTACTATTTAACTTTTATTCATGATTTTAGTAGAAAATGTTGGGTGTATATTTTGAAAGAAAAATTAGAGGCTCTTGATAAGTTCAAAGAGTTTAAAGTGATGGTCAGAAAACAAAATGGACAGTATCTAAAGATACTCAGATCCGATAGAGGAGGTGAGTACACCTCAAAATTGTTTGAGAATTTCTATAAGAAGTATGGAGTCATTCATCAGTTGACAGTAAGATATACACTATAACAAAGTGGTGTAGCTAAAAGAAAGAATCGTACAATTCTTGATAAAGCAAGAAGCATGTTGAAGGAAAAGCATTACTAAAGAATTTGTGAGCTGAAGCTATTGTATGTACAGTTTATTTGCTAAATTGTTGTCTAACAGAAAGCGTCAGATTTATGACACCAAAGCGGGAGCAAAAGCAAACTAGGTGTTGGACATCTCAAGATTTTTGGGTGCATTGCTTATGCCCATATTCCTGACCAAAAAAGAAAGAAGTTAGATGATAAAGGGGAGAAATGCATTTTCATTGGCTATGACAATAGGAGTAAAGCATATAAATTGTACAACCACTTAATCAAAAAGGTGATCATCTTAAGATATATTGAGTTTGATGAAGTAGACTACTGGAGATGGAGAAAAGAAGAAAAGAACATTCAAGGAATGTTTTTTGATGATAAAGATGACGATGGCCCAGATTTACAAGAACAACAAGATGATCATTCTCCTCAACAAAGTCCACCAACAACACTTGCGTCAACATCGTCAACACTAAGTAGCAGCAACATCAATTCAGGGGGGCACCAATTAAAACAAGAAATCTTAGTGATCTCTATGATGCTACTGAACGAATAGAATCATTTGACTATTCATTATTTTGTCTAATGGCTGCATGTGATCCAGTGACATACTAAGAAATCGTTGGAGACTAAAAGTGGGAAAAAGAAATGGATGAAGAAATTAGTGCCATCCAAAGAAATGATACATGTGAATTGATCATTCTTCCAAAAGAACATAAACCAATCAGAGTCAAGTGGGTTTATAAGATAAAAACCAATCAAGAAGGAAAGTTGGAAAAATGTAAGGCAAGATTAGTCGCGAAAGGATATAAATAGAAATATGGAATTGATTATGAAGAAGTATTTGCTCCAGTTTTAAGAATTGATACAATCAGACTTCTCATAGCACTTACAACACAAAATAAATGGAATATTTACCAGATGGATATGAAGTCAGCTTTTCTGAGTGGCTACTTAGAAGAAAAAATTTATATTGAACAACCATTTGGACATGTCAAGAAAGGGCAAGAAGACAAAGTCTACTAACTAAAGAAAGCTCTTTATAGATTGAAGCAAGCTATGAGGGCTTGGAATATAAGAATAGATGAGTACTTTCAAAAGAATGAATTTATGAAAAGCCTATATGAGCATGCATTGTACACGAAGAAAAATAAACAAGGAGATATTATAATCGTGTGCTTATATATGGATGCAATATGTTCACAGGAAATAATCCAGTTGAAGTGAAACAAACAGGAGAAGGAATTCTCATTTCTCAAGTGAAGTATGTACATAAAGTCTTAAAGAGGTTCAAAATGAAAGATTGCAAGCCAATAGCCATGCCTGTCGAAGCAAGCATAAAGTTAAGAATTGATTCGGACAGAAAATCTATAGATCCAACATTATTCAAAAGTTTGGTTAAAAGTTTGAGGTATCTGACCTACACAAGACCAGATATTATCTATGCAGTGGGGCTAGTCAACAGATATATGGAGAAGCCCAAACATGATCACTTTGATGCAACAAAAAGAATTTTGAGATATATTAAAGGTACAATTGACCAAGGTTTATTCTATACACATTCTCAAAATTTGAAATTAATTGGTTATTCAGATAGTGATTTTGGTGGAGATGTGGATGATAGAAAAAGTACTTATGGTTATGCCTTTCATATTGGGTTAGGACTATTTTTATGGTCATCGAAGAAACAACAGATGGTTACCCTTTCAACATGTGAGGTTGAGTGTTTAGTTGCAACAGCAAGTTCATGTCAAGCAATGTGATTGAGATGTATTTTAAATGAGTTAGATTAAGCACAAGAAGGCCCGACAAGAATACATGTTGATAACAGATCTGCCATATCACTTGGAAGGAATCCATTAGCACACAGTCGAAGCAAACACATAACATGTCATTTTGTTCAAGAGTAGGTGAAAAATAAAATTATGAAATTGGTGTTCTGCAGAACAAAAGATCAACTAACAGATATTTTTGCAAAACCACTGAACAATGAAGTGTTCCACAGATTGAGAGAAAAGCTTCGTATATGAAGTCGAGTTTGAGAGGGAGTGTTAGAAAGCAAACTCTCTTTTTTGGACATTTGGAGATTAACATATGTGGCTCCAAATATTTTCTTAATAGTTTAGAATTGTAGGTGTTAAAGTTTGAGTGTTGTTTTGTTTATGTTAATACACATGTATTAGGAGGTGTCAAAGTTTTAGTGTTAATTTGTTATATTTAGGGGACATATAGGGGACACTTGTCATTCTCTCTATTTACTAATTGTTTCATTGTTTGTTAATGTCGGTTTAGGATGCCTATAAAAAGGCTAGTTCTTATCTAGTGTAATTTATGAATCAAGTGAAATAAAAAAGAGTGCAGTAGCACATTGTGTAAAAAAAGTGTGTGCAATGTGTAACAAAAAAATAGAGTCGTAGCTCTGAAGAAAAGAAAATTTTTTGAGTGACTATTTTTCATATTTTATTTAGAGCCCATCAAGCTTCCAACATATACAGGGAATGTTAAGCTATTATCCTGATAATATCATAAACATATAAAATTCCCAATAGTTCGTTAATTTAATGAAAAATGCTACAAGCTGAGGATAACTATACTTTTCAGTGCCTATGAAAAAGATTGAACGTAGTCTAGCTTCTCAGCAACTAAAAGTTCATGGTTGAGGTGTAATAATTACTTAAACTGACCCGTTATTAGGAGTTCAAATAATATACAAGTAAAAAGATCCACTCCAATTATGGCTAGACATAATTGCGACCAAATAGGTAGCTTACAAGACAACAATGGTGATCTAAAAACTGATTAAGAGACCCTGCGCGAGATGGCAAGGTCCTTTTTTGCTAAGTTGATGGGTCTTGATCATGTTACTTACCCTTTGACTACCATGAAATGTATTTTGAAAGCAGTTGTAGGGCAGAAGGGGAAACCAGAACTGATTGCCCCTGTGTCGGTGTATGATATCAAGAAACTGTATTCAATGTGCATACATTAAAAGCTTCAGGACCGAATGGATTCTCCGTAGAATTCTTTCAACAGATATTACTGGGCAATTATGTCCTGAAGTTATTTTGGAGTTTTTCCAAAAGTTGAAGATGTTGCAAGAGCTGAACTGAATGTATCTTTGTCTGGTGCCTAAGAAAAAAAACTCGATGTCTTTAAAGGAGCTTAGGCTTATATCGTGCTGCAACGTAATTTACAAAGTGATAGCTAAACTGTTGGCAGATCGTTTGAAAAGAGTTCTTAAGGATATTATTAATTTTAATCAAGGAGCGTTCATTCTTGGTCGAAACATCGGGAACAACATAATAATTTTACTAGATCTGATGAAAGACTATGAATCTAGGAGACCCTTAAGGAGTTGTATGATGAAGATAGACTTCTACAAAGCCTACAATACTGTTAACTGGAGCTTCATTAGAACATTCATGGACATTCTAGAGATGCTTTCTAACTTTGTAAACTGGCTCATGGAATGTGTCCAATCACCATCCTTCAACGTGTTGGTTAATGGAATCCCTTCTAAATTGTTTAGGAATTCAAACAGTATTCAATAAGGTGAAGCTCTCTCCCCATACATCTTCACCTTGATAATGGAAGCCATGACTAGGCTCTTGAGATGGCTTACGACATCCAATGGAAATTTCCAATTTCACTATAAATGTTTTATGCTTAAGCTCACCCATCTCATCTTTATTGATGACCTCATGTTATTTTATACCACTAATAGTGCATCAGTTAATATCCTAATGCATTCACTAAAGATATTCTCGGAATGGTCAAAATTGCGAATAAATATGAAGAAGAGTAACATGTTTGTTTCAGCAGATGTGGAGAATCCTATAGAGCTTAGTAGACTCACAAGTTTGACTCTCCAACCCCCTTCCCTATGGTATCTTGGAGTGACTATTTCAGCTACTAAGTTAAAGTATGCAAATTGTTCTCCCATTCTGGAGTGCATCAAATCCAAAATTATGTCTTGTCAAAATAGATTTTTATCATACGCAAGCAGGATCACTCTGATTATATTGGTATTGAATAGTCTCCAAATTCACTGGTTATCTCATACGGTACTTCCAAGGAAGATTATCAAAGATATCGATAAGCTATTAAAAGTCTTCTTATGGTCGGGAAGAGGAGAATTAGGCAAAAATGCCAAAGTCAAGTGGCGGGATGTAGCATCTCTGAAGGAACAAGGTGGACTCAACATCCAATCTACTGCTTTAATGCAAAAAGTGTTACTTAGCAAGAGGATATGGCGATTATTCTCAGACAAGGAAGCTCTTTGGACAAAATGGGTCTATATTGGTTGTCTTCAAGGAAAAATTTTCTACCAACTTACAGCTTTCAGACAGTTCTCATGGTTCTTAAATGAATTGTTGAAGATGAGAGAATATATATACCCTATTATTAAACACATTATTAATGGAGGTAGAAATACTAGGCTCTGATTTGATAACTGGTTAGAAATTAGTGCTCTGATTAACAACCTGGTGTTCTTACATCTGTGAAACAAAATGCAAATGCATGCTAGAGTTTCTAAATTATTGCAAGATGGAGGATGGAGGGTTGAGTTTTAGGGGTTCTCCCATCTACGTGAGCATTTGCCTCCATTAGGGGATATCAGCGAAGATGATTCTATAGCAAAGATGATTCTATCTCATGGAACCTTCACCCAAGCGGTTTGTTCACAACTACATCTTATCATCACATTTTTAGACAAGATTTACTGGTAGTCCCATGGTACAACCTGGTCTGAAAATGGTATTTGAACTCCAAAGCTTCTATCATAACTTAGCTATAAAAGATAGACTTCGAACAAAATATCGTTGGTTCAATTTAGATAACACCTACTGTGTACTATGTCATAATGTTAATGAAGACAGGAATCATTTGTTCTTTAATTGTGATTATTCTAAAGCCATTTGGAGTCGGATCCAAGAAATGGTGGGTGATGTGAATAATATATATAATTGGAAACTTAATTTGCATTGGGTCATTAATAAAACTAAACCAGGTAAAGAAAATGTTGTCCTTATATCTACAATTTATATGATTTGGAAAGAGAGGAATTATCAAATTTATCGTAAAGTTGTTGAGGTAGGCACTAAGTTACGAACAAGATCTTAAACTGGATACAAGCGATGATTCTGGCCAGGGGAGTTGACAATCTGATTTCCCAGCCGATGAAAATAAGATGGAACATGTAAGATCTAGTTATCTCATGTTAAGGGTTAGAACCTTAGAATAGTGTACATGAGAGATTATTAAGAAGTTAGAAAGTGCATTTCATGCTCATGCATAATATAACATACACACATGTGAATATTAATTATTGCACACATTAAAATGATTGTACATGCATTTATTGACATTTTCAGGTATAATTAATTTATAAATGTGATTATATTGAGAATTGGAGTAGAAATTGGAGTTGATTGGATTAGTTAAATAAGATAACCTAGTTTAAACCTATAAAGATTGGATATATGGCAAGTGACAAGTGTCAATTGCCAAGTCATATCTTTATCCCATGATTCTCTTAATTACTTGGAAGACCATTAAATTGTCTTGAATCTTGCTTTCTTCATCTTCTTCTTCATGGTTTTCTTCTTCAACTTCTTCACAAATTTTCTCACCAATCTCCATTCAAGTTAAACCTAGCTCTCTCATCTTTCACTTGCTACTCTCACCTTGTTTTCTTCTTCATTTTCCACAAGAAAACTTAAACCTCCCAACCTCCATGATGTTGTATGTGGTTTGTATGAGAAGTTAGGATTCTTGGTGTTCTTGAAAAGTTTAAAGATTTTGAAGCTAAATCAAGTAAATTGTGCTTTAATCATTATGGGTAGTGATAAATGAAACTAATATGATGAGTAATTTGAGATTGATGACTTGATCATGAAATTATATGTGTGAGTCATGAGTGAAAAAATGTGCATATAAATGTCTTATTTCTGCATATAAGATGATTAACCTTTCATAAGTTGTTGTAGAGAAGAGTTTGCACTTGAAAGATCATTAAAATGGTGTAGAAAGAAGTGCATAAATTATGACTTGTAAATTGGATAATTATGTTTTCTTTTCTTAGTATATTAAATGAATTTCTTTGATTGTTTTAGAGATGAACTAAGATGAGTTTAAAGCTAATAAAAAGGAGTACTATGATGTTTTGAAATGAGATAAATTAAGGCGATAGTTAGGAATGAAATGAAGGTGAAAAATGAAGTGAAAAATGAGCAGAAAATTAAAGATGAATTAGTATATGAATATGTTCTATTTTGGTGTGTAATAACGTGAATGTTAGTAATTGTAATAGAGATGAAGTAGAGTGAGTTAAAAAAAGAAAGAAAGGGATAGTATAGTGTCTCAAAGTGAGGAGAATTAGGATTATAGTTTATACATAAAGGAAAGGTGACAATGGAGTTGAATGTGTGCTGAAATATTAAAGAATGCATAGATATGGTTGATGTTCTGTTTATAGGGTTATGATCAACAATCTTGTATGATGTGTTTTGTGGATGTTTTGAATTATAATGGAGGTGACAATGAAGAGGAATTAAAGTAGGAATGATAAGATATGTAAGAGAAGTGTTTAATAATACACTTGGAAGGGGAAGAAGTAAGGATTTAGTAAACCAAAAAATGATGGTGATATATCTTATTATATATATATATATATATGATTGATAAATCAAATTAGTAGAGTTTTAATGCAACTAATATGGTAGTTGAATTAGCATGTATTGAAGTTGTATAAATGAATGGGAATATTGGAGATTTTGGTGTAAAATGATGTTAGTATATATGTAGAAAATGTAGGAAATGTTGTTAAGTGAGATACGCTTTTCATATGTCCGTTAGGCAGACTTCAAGTCCACTGCACAGACATTCTCGGGAATTCTGGCTTCCTAGCTCTGTTCATGTCCGTTTGGAGGGACGTATGTCTGTTGAGCTAATATTATCGAGACACTTAAATAAATGTGTGATTTTGACCCTTTGGACGAAAAAGCCTTCTTTGGGGTCTTCACAGAAGTTGTAGAACTTGAAGTCCTCTTCGAAAATGTTGTAGAATGACATTAATCTAACATATGTAGCAAAGGTTATGCCTTTTGTCCCAAAATCATGTATATATATACATTATTGACTTATTAATGCTTACCTATGAGGTATTTAGGCTTGAATGTGATCTTGAATGAGCCTAGTTAATGATGAATTGAGTGATTAAAGTAAGGAAAGTGTATTAGGTATTAAGGAATGATTTAAAGATAATGCTAATTGTTTATGAGATGCGTATTAAGGAAATGTACCCAAGATTGTCATTAAGCATGCCTTGTATAAAATCCATATATACATATGTGCTTAAATGAGTACTTATATAATTGTGCAAAGTTGTGATATGTGTAAATGTGTGTTGCATGATATAGAAGAGCAATTAGAGAGATAACATCTAGACATTACCGGGACTTCGAGGCAATAGTTATCTGGAGCAAACTATGAGTAACCTAGTTGGTCTCACTATGATTATTTGTTTATTTGAATTATATATTGAATTATTATGTGATGTGTATGAACTGATTCCAGACATTGAATGTCTGAGGCGGTTGATGCATAAATAACATTGGAAGTGCTAATTAAATGTGAACTTAACTGAATATGTGATTTCTCAACTTAAATAGTGAATGTCAAACCAAGGTTCGATGACAAATATGAATGAGACTGTGAATGTGATTGATTGAACACAATGATTGATTGAATATGTATGATGCATTGCATTATATAAATGCATGAACGATAAAGGTAGTTATGACTGGAGTCGTCAGTAAAAAGAGCTTAAAGCTCAGAACGTGCTAAGAGTCTCTGGCTCAATATGTAAAATGAGCCTTGTATCCACAACGAATACAAGACAGTGAAAAAAGCACTCAGTTACAGCAATGAAATGAACAAACGTGAGACTCATGAGCATGCATATACACTTGATGTATGTACGAATTGAATGATTGTAATGTATTATTGAATTACGTTGAATGAGAAATGTAAAAATTGTGTACAAGGTGTTTTGTGATGCTACATGATGATTCTTGAAATGATATGAACTATATGACTGCATGGAATGTTGTGTTATGTAATATGAGTGAACCATCGAGAATGGTTAACTTATAGAGCTCACAAAACTTACTAAAAATTACACATTGACTTTTTAAGTTCGAGAGAGACAATATAGCTTCAAAGTCAATTTAGAAGAGAACTAGTATTGATTTTGGATAGAAGACATGGCTTAATGGTCAATCAGTTGGGACTTAGGGATTTAGATAAATTTTCGTATAATTCCTAATGTATGTAACATATTCTGTTTAAAGAGATGTAAACCCTATTTAGTTTTTGATAATGTACATATATGGATGTTGTTGTAAAGCCACAATGTACATATTGTTTAAGAAATGAAATGAAGAATTTGGGTTTTAGCCATGGTGATTCTTATGTTTTAATTTATGATGCCATGAATAAGTGAAAGTGATGTAGTTGGTACATCGCTTCCGTTGGGTATGTACTCGAATGTCGGAAGGATGTAGGGGCACAAATGTCTGAAAGCAGTGGGGTGCCATAGAACATATGAGACTAATTTGTTTTAACTCACCCCAATGAATTTAAGCATGTATTAAACGTAATAGTTATTATGTCTAGTAGTGCCTAGATTGGCAAATCCGTTGTATCTTAATGATTGGTGCACCTTTGTAATTTTGCACTAGTTTGGCACACCTTATTCATTTTTCAAAAAAAAAAAAGATCCACTATGATTATTAAAAAAAGAATAATTTATTTGCATTTGTAGGGTAAAAGTGTTTCTTTTAATTGAAAGATTTCACTAACAACAAGTGGCTCCTATTTTTTCATTTTTTGTTAGCTGCAAATTAGTTTTAAAATTTTATTCTTATTAAATTAATCATATAAAAAATGTATAACTAACAAAATTGGCATTATTTTTATTTTTTTAAAAAGTGCTCACTGCTATATGATAAGAGGGACCTATTATCTAAAATGAATAAATGTGGAAGCCCACTTTCTATTTAGAAAATATATAAATAAAATAATATCACGTCAGCATTGACAGATATTTAACCGACAATGAATTAATGCCGTCAAATTTTCCATTCGTTTAAGGTCTATTTTGAATGTTTTGAAAACGTTATGACTCAAATTGAATGCTTAAAAACGTTAGGGTTCAATTTATATTTTATTGTAAACGTTAAGGTTCAAAATGCACTTTTGGTCTTCTTTTTCTTTATGTCTTAAAATGCTAGAATTTAATTGAAAATTTGTTGAAAATCTTAGGGTCCAATTTAACTCTTTTTCTATTAATTTATCTTGGTTATCTAGCATCATTGAAGTTGTTGTGTAACATCCCGTTCCCATATTAAAGGTTAGAACCCAGATTTCAATAATGGAGAAAATAGCAATGTGAGAGTTAGAAAAATTTGCATTTCATGCTCAACAAAATGTCAGCATACATGCATATGGATTTGAATTCGATGTTAAATAATTTTATATGGTATATTGAGAATTGTGGTTGTAGTGAATGAGTTGAATGAAATGGAGTAGAAAGACTATAAATAAAAATTGAAGTATTGGTTTTTAGTGAATGGAAGTCATCTGAGAAGTTACTAGGAATGAATAATTAAGGGAGTTAATTTTTGATCTGAAAATTCCATGAATAAATTATACTGATCTAGGCTGATTTTGATAAAATTGTCTACATAGAAGTTGTAGATATTTCTTTTAGCTTTCCATTGATATATAGTTTGTAATTTTTGGATATCAAAGACAAAAGTTATGGT
Source organism: Erythroxylum pedicellare (assembly GCA_027563575.1). Taxonomy (NCBI): domain Eukaryota; kingdom Viridiplantae; phylum Streptophyta; class Magnoliopsida; order Malpighiales; family Erythroxylaceae; genus Erythroxylum; species Erythroxylum pedicellare. The sequence goes on from JAOQMP010000209.1 coordinate 45,487,041, forward strand.
CCTTATAAATGGAGATGCTCAGGAGTAGAGGACGGATCGTCTTATGAAGACGCTTTGTCTGGTGAGGGCGGATCATCTTGTGAAGACGTTTCATCTGGTGAGGATGGATCATCTTGTGAAAACACTTCGTCTGGTAAGGAAAGATCGTCTTATGAGGATGCTTCATCTGGTGATGTCGTGTCGTCTGGTGAGCATGGATCGTCTAGTAAGGACGCTTCGTCTGGTGAGGATGTATTGTCTAGGGAGGACATATCGTCTGATGACGTCATATCGTCTGGTGATGACGTCATATCATCTAGTACACTGTTCATCTGATCCTATCATTTGGTTCCATTTTTTTTACTCTAGACGATATAATTTGTCTTTGAGGTCTTCATGAAAGTTGTAGATCTTGAAGTTCCCTTTCGAACCGTTTAAAGAACACCTCCATCCGATATTTGTAAAGAAAGTTATGCCAATTGCAAGACATCTTCTATATACTGCTCATTTTGTATCATCTGGTCCAAATTTGTCCCTCTAGATGATATAATTTGCCTTCAAAGTCTCATGAAAGTTATATATCTTGAAGTCCTCTTCAAGACCATCTAAATAACACCTCAATCCGATATCTCTAGAGAAAGTTGTGCCAATTGTAAAACAACTTATATGTACTATTCATAATGTATCATCTAGTCCAATTCTGACCCTTTAAATGACAAAATATCACTTCAAAGTCTCATGAAAGATGTATATATTGAAGTTTTCTTTCGAACCCTTCAAGAATGACCTTGATTTGATATACCTAGAGTAAGTTATACCTTTTGCATCAAAATAGGTTCAATATGGTTGAGGACAGAACCTTGTTTGATTTCCTCCAGCCATAAATTTGTCGTCTGATGTCCAAGTGACTTAATTCTTAATCCAATAGATTCATAAGACATTGAATTACTTCTGCCAAAAAAAATCATATCTTTCTAAATTGATTTAGTTGGTGAATTTAAGATGGAAGTTGTGTATAGTATACTATTTTGGACAAGAGCAGTCCGAAAATGTTTGAAATATATCTTTCAAATCACTGAACCAAATTGAATGATTTTTATGTCAATGGAGACATAAGACATAGGGGAACATGTTTCAGAAGAAAGTGTTACAAAATGACTTCATTATCGGGGTCAAAAAGAACATGCAAAGTTGACCCAAAATGATGTTTTTATGGGAAAAATCTGAAAGTGAGTAAGGGGTTATGACTTATGATTTTAGTGGTTTTATTAAGTCATAAACTTAAGTATAAATCATACTTAAGTGAGTTGTAATAAAGGGAAGGGGATAAGTGGTTGAGAAATAGGCAGATGTCTAAGCTTTAAAGTTAAGCTTTAATAACCTTGAAAGATAAGCTGTTGTCCTTGTCTTTATCCTTCTTGAAGCTTCTTTCCTTAGTTTTTCTTAGACACAAAGTTTCTCATCAAATCTACACCATAATAAAATCTTGGTTTTTCCTTTTTACTACCACTTCCTCTTTGTTATTTCTTTCCTCTACCCCAAGAAAAACCAAACCCCCTGTCAACTTTCAAGTTAATGTACGTGGTTGTATGAGGGATTAGGGTTCACGTTATTATTGCAGATGTTGGAACTTCAAACAAGTAAGCTTGTTATGATTATGTATTTTTGTATGAGCTAAAGCATGCATCGTGAGTTCGTTGTAAAATGGTTAGGAAATAGTGATATTCATATTTGTTGGAAAGTGAGTGAGAAAATTGGGGTATACCGTATTTGTTGATTTTTTGTGGATTTGATGACCGAAATGTTATGAGATAGTGTTAAACTAGTTTTGGAGTTGAAAGATCAACAAAAATGTGTATATGATGAGAACAGGAAAATTTGGAGAAATGATTATGTGAATGCTCTAGCATGTTGATATTTTCACTGTATATATATATATGTAAGTTTTGGAGTGTTTTAAGAGATGATTAAAAATGAATTTAGAGTTAAGATATAGGTGTTGGGTGATGTCCGGAGATGAGAAAGATTGATTAAAATGATAGTTAGAGGAAGAAAATGAAGTGAATGTAAAAATATGAAAATGCAGAAAAATGAAAGTGAAGAA
>JAOQMP010000209.1:45597376-45634056 GCA_027563575.1 Erythroxylum pedicellare
TAATTTTCACTTTAACATAATTTAAGTATTATTTGTAGAAAAAATATAACTATTATTTACTATATGAATTTAAATATTATGTGATTAATTATAAAAGAGATGAAGATGGTAAAGAAGAGAGAGACCAAGAGTGTGAGAGAAAAATAAAGAGACGAAGGCAGCAGAGTCGGTCAGGTGGGTTTTAAAAAATTTCTTTTTTTTGGTAAATGTTTATGATTTTTTTAAATTTTCGATACCGTCCGATATATGGTTGGGATTCCAAATACCAGTGATACAGACTATTACTAGGCGAAATAGGCCAGTACAGGTCGATATTTGGACTTGATACTGAAACATCCCATTTTGTACCATTTTTTGGCCAGTACGTTACGAGATTCATAACGTTAGCATTTTTTTAAAGTCTTTTTAATTTGTTTTCTGTTAATCATTATAAAGTTACAAAAATGTTTTTAAATAATTTTAAACAATAGTTTGTATCTTTTATAATTTAGAATAATAGTTTGTACCTTTTACAAATTCTTGTTTTTATTTGTTCATGTTCGAGTTAGAAATTAATTATTTGAAGAATCAAAAAGTGAAAAATTACTAGTTTTAATAATTATTTTGATTCAATTTTACGAATTTTAACTTTTTAATATAATAAAGTTTTTTCGTGTAAATTAAAATAATGAAAGTGTAATTTTTAAAAAATGAATAGAACTACACAAAGAAAAGTTTTTTAATTTTTAATCAAAGAGGTTCAAATCATAAATTAATTATTCAAAGAATTAAAAGGTATAAATGGTTAATTTTAATGATTATTATTTATTCGACTCAATTTAATTTTTTTTATAATCAGATTTCGATAAGAAATTTGGTCTGATCAAGTTAAATTGAATTTAATTTGTCAAGCTTGGATAAAAATAGAAGTGATAGCTAAGTTTATGCCCGGTTTGACTTTAAATCAACCGGCATGACCTTGTTTGATCAAGTTTCAAGTTGAATTTGTGCTCTTTTTTTAAATTTTGTTCACTCGTTGGACCAGGCTCACATAATTCTAAGAAAATTACAAAAAAATCATTTTTATTTTTAATTAAAAATCGGGTCGAGCCAGACTTCGAACTGCTTAACTCTCTTACAACTTAAGAATTCTTACATTATGTTATTTTAGATAAAGACGAATAAGAAAATGACTCGTTTCAATTTCTTTAATAAATAAATTGAATTTGAATCTCCAATAATTAGAATAGGTCGGGTTCACCTTAAACTCGAGTCAATCTAATTTTCTTAATAAAAAGATTTTGATATGAAAACTCAGTCTAATTAAGTTAGATTGAACTTAATTTGTCAAGCTTATATAAAAGTAGAGGTGACAGTTAAACTTAATCTTGATTTAACTTGAAATCAATGGACTCGACCATTTCAATCGAGCTTTAGGTTAAACTTGAGTTCTTTTTTTTATTCCTAACTTTAGAAAAAGGCTTGGATAATTATAAGGAAATGATGTCATTTTGATTAAAACAACGCTGATTTTTATTAAAATTGGTTAAACTAGACTTCGAATTACCTATGCTTGATCGAGTTTCTGGTTAGGCCGAACCTAATCCTAGACAAAAGTATAATGAATAAGTTGTTTTCAAACTTTAACTAACTCTCAAGCTTTTTCATTTTGATTAAAACAACACTGATTTTTATTAAAATTGGTTAAACTAGACTTCGAACCACCTATGCTTGATCGAGTTTCTAGTTAGGCCGACCCTAATCCTAAACAAAAGTACCAATCTAAGTGCAATGAATAAGTTGCTTTCAAACTTTAACTAACTCTCAAGCTATTTCATTTTGATTAAAACAACACTAGTTTTTATTAAAATTGGTTAAACTAGACTTCGAACCACCTATGCTTGATCGAGTTTCTAGTTAGGCCGAACCTAATCCTCGACAAAAGTACCAATCTATGTGCAATAAATAAGTTGCTTTCAAACTTTAACTAGCTCTCAATCTTTTTCTTTATCAAGGTACATAGGTTGAAAATGGCAAGGGTTTGGACCCTTCACATGAAGCAAGTAAAGCTTTTCTTTAACGCTTAGCATCTAACCCTAGTTCAACCAAGAATGGCTTCCTGTCAATGTAAAGTGGTCCATTTTGTGGTACTTAATTTCTTAAAACTCACATCAGTACAAGAGCTTGCCAAAAAGCTATGGTCATGACTTTCGTTTACATGAGATTGTTTGAGTTGGGTTTTAAAGTAATTAGGATTAGTAATGAGCTAAACCAAGTTAAGCCTTGCCTTTCATGTAGTTTGGGTCAAGTTAGGTTGGGTTAAGTTTCAAACTGCCGAGACCTGATTAGGCTTAGGCTTGAGTGCCTCGGGTCAAGCCTGAGTTCGTGCAAAAGTTGTTAGATTGAGTTAGACCTGATTAAGTCTTAGGCCGAGCCTAGTTTTAAATATAAATTATCTAAAATTTAACTTGATTCATTATCATTTATAAGAAAAAGAGTTATTTAAAAGCTACCATGACTTTCATTTATATGATATTGCTTGGGTTGGGTTTTTAAGTAATTAAGATTAGTGATAAGCTTACTCCAGGACGCATGTGAGTTGGTAAGGGACTCTCTTGACTTAGTGAGATCGCGCTCCTTTATATATGCAGCTGTTTTAAACTTAGGGTCGGAGCTTTATCTCTCGCAAGAGACCTGCTCGACTCGAGCGATGATTAGTCTGAGTGTAAATGATTTAAAGGTGCTTTCTTATAATTGAGACCCGCCTAAGACACCTTATGGGCAACAAAAAAAATAGTTACTTTAATTTAAAGATAAAAAAATTTGGGTTTAGTTCGATTGGATAAAGTTTCGAGATTTAGACATGATCAAGACATGATCAAGCTTAAGTTGGAGTGCCTCCAATCTAATCGGAACTCAAGTCGAGCTTAAGCTTCTGCAAAAACTATTAATCTGAGCTAGACCTGTAAAGGCATTAGGCCGAGCGTAGCTTCGAACAGAAATTATTTTAAGTCTAACCGGACCTATAGCAAAAGTCTTATTTAAACATTTTATAGAATATTGAATCTTAAAGCACACTTTTTTACGATAATCATAAACTATAGATTGACCCTCACTTCCTCTCTATAGCCTATTACCAAAGCTGGGTGGAGCCCAAGACTGGACCTTTGCTTTGCTGTCTTGAAGCTCTCCACTTTTGGTCTTTTATGGGGCTTGTCCGGTAAGACAAGGGAGGTAAAGAAAAGGGGGAGAGAGAGAGAGAGAGAGAGCTTGAAATACTGGTTGGGCCAATCTTTTAACAAGACTTCTCCTTTTTGAAAGAACACACCTTTATTTGTTTTTTCACTTTTCTTTTGTGTTCTTCCATTAACAATCTCAAACACCAAGAAACGGAAAAGAGAAAAAGATATAAAATTTTTACTTGCATGACACATAAAAATACTGGGTTTTTAGTTTTTTTTTAATATCTGTTATGGTATTTGATGGATCCATAGTGGATAGATCTAACATTTTGATGCCCCCATGAAGTTCTTGTTGAGCTGAAAATTTTGGAACTTTCAAGTACCAGTCTTGTTCTAAGGTGAGCTTGTGAAAAAAGGTTCCTTTTGTATTGTTCAGATTAGTTGAATTTCGGTGATTGAATGTGTATTACCTGATTTGTAAAGAACTGTGGGTGTTCAACGTTCTGGATTTTCCTGATGTCTGGTCAAACTTTAAAGATGTGTGAAAACGAGGGCTTTGACCTCCCTATTTTCAAAGCCCTCCCCCTTATCGGTGTTGAAATTTTCCTGGTTAGCGGCCGCTGTTGTCTGTTTATAGGTTAAAAGGAGATGGGATTGAGATTGTGTGCGACTCGTTGTTCTTTGTGTTCTTATTGCAGTTTGCATATGAAACTCTTGCACACTTCTGTTGATCTGTGAAGTTCCACTTCTTTATCTTACAATTTCTCTTTAGTTTTGCTCCTGTCCCACAACTTCTTTCTTTTTCTTTTTTCTGTTCCTGAAAAGTAGAGTATAAGTTGAAAGTTGATGTTTTCCTGTCAAAAGTTTTAGTAAAGTTGTATTGTACTCTATTAGGTGCATGCTCTATTGTTTAGGATTGAATCTGTTGTTGGGAGATTTGAGTTGGAGTTGTTGTTTCTTATAGATTCCCCTTTTGATCTCTTGAAGTGTATATTTGCTCTGTTGTAGCTTAGAGGAGAATAGGTTTCCACAACTGCAGTTTCTGGGTCTGATATACTTTTCCCTTCACTAAATGCGGATGCTTTGGAGTTTGGAGGTTGTTTGGATGAGATGAGGGATGTTATCTGGGTTAGTGAACTTTTTGAGGGCCTGTTTTCGGCCAAGGTCAGATCGATATGTTCACAGAAGTTCAGATACAAATGGTCATCAAGACGGGCTGTTGTGGTACAAAGACCATGGGCAGCACGTAAATGGTGAATTTTCTATGGCAGTGGTGCAGGCCAACAATTTACTTGAGGATCAGAGCCAAATTGAGTCAGGTAGTTTGAGTTCACAAGACTCAGGACCTTATGGCACCTTTGTTGGTATATATGATGGGCACGGGGGCCCCGAAACATCGTGTTACATCAATGATCATCTCTTTGAGCATCTAAAGAGTAAGTGAATCCAAATGTTTTCCCTTGTGGTTTCTAATTATGATTGCAATGAACTCATTACTGTTGCAAAGAAAAATGAACCGAGTAAGTGAATTCAAATATTTTCCCTTGTGGTTTCTAATCATGATTGAAATGAACTCATTACTGTTGCAAAGAAAAGTGAACTTGACAACCACAGATTGATGATCTCACTTCAAGTAAGTGGAATTAGTGGACTATGCATCTGTCACAATGACCCAGTGTTCATGCAGGCAAAGAAATTTCTTTTGTCTATTCATTTTTTTCTCTGAAAAATTTTGTGAAATGAAACCTGAGCCATGAAGAGTGATCTGCTCTAGTCTTTTTCTCTGTCTTTTTATCTATTTTAGATGTGGAACTTTCATGTCAGTGTCGACTTAGAAGTAACAGTTTCCTATTCTAAGAATATTCTTACCATTTAAAAATTGGACTATTTCCACTATCTCTTGAGGTTGTGTTGTCAAAGAGTTCATAGAATAAGGAGTTATTGATCCTTTTTTCCAAACTTTTTTAAAGATCTAAGAATGTTAACAAATGCAAATTGTTATAAAGATACAGTTAATCCACTAATTGAAACTAAGAAGGGTTATGGTATAAGCTCTTCTTTTCATTGATCAAATTTTGTTTTGATTCTTCCTGGTTCCAGTATTCAACAGAAATAGTTAGGCGCTTGTTTTGCATGCTGTTGGAGCTTGTAAAATTTGAATAGTAAAGGGAAAAGTAAATTGAGAAGATAAGAGAAATATAATTGAATGGAGCTCATTAATGTATGAATGAAATGGTCATTGATTTGAAACATGTATATTTTTCATGTTGCCTGTTTTACTAAAGATTTTGAGTTCGACTTTTAACTTTAGGGTTTACTTCTGAGCAACAATCAATGTCGGTGGATGTAATACGGAAGGCATTTCAAGCAACTGAAGAGGGTTTTCTTTCTCTTGTTACAAGACAGTGGCCTATGAAGCCACAAATTGCAGCAGTAGGATCATGTTGTCTGGTTGGTGTTGTTTGTGGTGGAACCCTTTACATCGCCAACCTTGGTGATTCCCGAGCTGTTTTGGGTAGACTTGTGAATGCAACAGGGGAAGTTCTGGCCATTCAGCTCTCAGCTGAGCACAATGCTTGTCATGAGTCTGTGAGACAGGAGCTGCAAGCTTTGCACCCTGATGACCAACAGATTGTAGTTCTAAAACACAATGTGTGGCGTGTAAAAGGCCTTATACAGGTATGTCGAGCAACTGGGAAAAAGCTTGTTATTTATTAATGCTGTTGCCTTTTCATGTTCTCCTCCTCCTCCTCCTTCATAATTCTTTTCCTCATGTTTCTTGACTGAGAATGATGCTTTTAAATTCTTTGCAAGTCATTCATATTTGACTGTATATAGATATAGTGATTCCCATGGCATCATCAAATGATACAACTCTTGGATAAGAATCTACAACACATTAGAACACCCTCTTTTTCATTATTCATCCTGGTTTGCTCTCTTTAAGAAATTGTGATAGTGAAACTGGCTGGTAATAATTCAGAGGCACTGATAGTGATAAAATATTCCACGATTTCTTATATATGTTGAAGGAAACGAAAACCGTTTCTAGCTGAGTATATGCTGATACCAACCTTAGGCATCTAGAGGGTAAATGCTGTTTTTATATATGCCTGGAAGACTATGTTTTAACTGTCCTTCTTGATCTCAAGTCATGTCTTTAGTTTTGGTGACTATTGCAATTTCAAATCCTTCTTTTATTGATCAAGATACGAATAAGAGTTCTACTAAGGTGCTTGTGATCTTTTGTAGCTACTCAGTTGTGCGTATACTAGTTGGCTGTGCTACTTGACCACTCTGTTAAGGTTCTAAAGTCATATTGAGACATACTAGCAACTGGTTTGAGATGTCATGGTGTAAAAACATATTCACCGAAATTGTTTTGTTTTGGCATGGCAATTGGGTACAACCTAGATTGTTTCACTTTTGAGACCATTTTCTCATCATAATAATTCTTAACTTTTCAGATTTCCAGATCTATTGGTGATGTATATCTGAAAAAGGCTGAATTCAACAGGGAGCCTTTATACGCCAAGTTCCGGCTTCGAGAACCTTTCAAAAGGCCAATTTTGAGTGCAGAACCTTCAATCTCAGTGCACCAGTTGCAGGCACATGATCAATTTCTTATATTTGCTTCTGATGGTCTTTGGGAGCATTTAAGCAATCAAGAAGCAGTTGATATAGTACAAAAGCACCCACGAAGTGTAAGACATTTATATATCTGCCCACTAAACTATCTAAATTTCCCTTGGAGTTCTTAACTTCTTGTTGGCTGTCTGGCTGTCTTTGGTTGGGAAGTGCAACAATTTGTGATAATGAATTGGTTGCTGCTATTTCTTTTGAAGTGGAACAGCTGTTGTCGGTTTCTTTTAATGCTTAACTTGTTACATATGCGACTTGTGCATTTTTTTGTCAATTCCTTTCACACTCTTCTCCCAAATGTACAAAACTTTCTTATATTGATGATCATCTATATCCAGGGGAGTGCAAGGAGGCTGGTGAAAGCTGCACTTCAAGAAGCAGCCAAAAAGAGAGAGATGCGATATTCAGACTTGAAGAAGATTGATCGTGGTGTCAGACGCCATTTCCATGATGATATCACTGTGGTTGTTGTGTTTCTTGACTCGAATGTCGTGACCAGAGCTAGCTCGGTCAAGTCGTCAAATATATCTGTGAGAGGGGGTGGAATCAGCCTCCCATCAAAAACACTGGCTCCTTGTACAATGCCAGCCGAGGTTGGCGGAACGTGATGAAGCTGTATCTCATATTTTCGTCTGTTTGTATCATTGTTGTGTGAATAGCAGGTAGCTTCCGAAAGAGTCGAAGAGGAACCTTCCTTCAATTTTTTAATGTCCACTGTAACTTGTCACTCAGAACTGGTACTTTTGTTTAGCTTCTATGCCAAAAAATTCTAGGACAGAAGCAGAAGTACAAGGTGACAATTATTATAGTAATTGGCTGGAAAGTTTTCTACTCTGATCACTTTATCTCCTCCACTGGTGTCTTCTTCTGTGAGGTGTACAAACTAGAAACTTCAGTCCTTATTATTACTTGGTACTTATTAACTTTTTAATTTTGAGATGGCGGTAACATAGGGAAAAGTTTCATCTTTGCAGTAGATTATTTCAGAACATTGGAGTTGGAGACATAATTTATCCATTTGAGGCCAGTTGGAGATATGTTTCACACAGGTAATGTTCTTGTGAAAAATGCTTTGAACATGGAATGGAGTTTTAAGTTTTTTATGCCAACGATTTGAAACTGGAACTTGGTTCACTTGGGGATTGAGGATGGAATTTAGTTTGATGATCCACTTATGGGACCGATTGGCATAAGCAGGTTGTCAATCTTATTTCTTCCAAGTTGTTGGTATTGTTCTTTAAGCTTATCGATTTGGAGCTAAATCTGGTGTTTAACTCTGGTCAATATTCTAACAGAAGATACTCTTTTTAGTTTGATGCAATGTAGATGGCTTTTCATTCTGCGGCAGGCAAAGATGACGAATTTATGTTTGTATTCTTCCATAGTAGGGATCAGCATTTTTTACAAAATAGTTTCATATAGTTCTGTTCATTTCATCAAAAAACCAGGTTTCAGGTCAGTTGCAGCGGAGGCACATCTCAAGTATAAACACTAGGGTCCTTCAGAATCTAAATATACTAACATTAGTTGGCCAAAACCTGAACAGAATCGAATCTAAGACCTAAAAGGGTATAAGAAAATGGAACAGAAACAGTTTCGTGTAGTTTTGTTCTGTTCAGTTCATCAAAAACCACTCTCAGGTTAGCTGCAGAGGAAAAACACGTCAAGCATAAACACTAAAGTCCTCCGGAATCTAAATGTTCTAACATGAAAAGTTTGCCAAAACTTGAGCAGAATCGATGGTAAAAGGGTACAAGAAAATGGAGCAGAAAGAGTTTCATATAGTTTTTTTCTGTTCTGTTCATTAAAAGCCAGGTTTCAGGTCAGTTGCAGAGGAAGAACACCTCAAGCGTAAACACTAAAGCCCTTCAGAATCTAAATGTTCTAACCTTAAAAGTTGGCTAAACTTGAACAAAATCGAATCTAAGACTTAAAAGGGTACAAGAAAATGGAGTAGAAAAAGGTTCATCCTCCGTGTTTGATCTACAATACTGATATGGGTTTTGGCTGTTCTTGGACCAAAAGACAGTTCATTTCATTGTTTGAATTGAAAAGGCAAACACCAAGAACAGTGCTTGACATCGTACAAAACCAATAATATCATTTTTTTTTCACATTGGACACATCAAAGTATTGAAAATTGAGGAAGAAGGGATTTTTACGAGGTAAGGTAAGGGAAAGACTCCACCTTTTTTTACTTTTTTCGCCTTGTCAGGTTCTTGTCAGAGCATGTTCTCACTAAACCCACCAAAAGCAGGCCTCTCCATTTTGTTTCACTTAGTAGATTCTTAGGTTTTCCTAATCACTTCCATACTCTTTTAAAACATATGTAAACAAAAGCCAAATCACCCTTCTCAATGCCAATTCATAGTAGATTCAGTAGATATCCTCCATCTCTTTCCTTTAGTCCTAACTCATTTCGGAGATGGACCAGACCAGGATTTACATTGCATCTGGAAACATGCTTTAAGTACCATGAAAGACCTTAAATAAGGTTAACCAGTTTGAACTATTTGTCCTTCTGAATTTAATTCCTGCTTGATGTTTGATGAATTCAAATTTTGTTCATTAATTTTAGACTGAAATCCAGTCAAAATGTCAACTGTAATTCTTCAGACAATACCCAAATTGTCAAAGAAGAGAAGGGACTGATGTACCAGATCTCCTCATACTTCAAGTTGGGCCACAAACTCTACTCGACTCTGATCAAGTTTTTGACTGTCTGAAAAAACCCTGGTCGGACCTCGACCCTACTTGACATCAAGCAAGGAAAATAATGGACCCTCATTGGTTTAATGGGCCAAGCAAGCAAGACCCTTGTTTTTCTTACGTGATTCTATGTCAAAACGACCCTCTGCAGAACCAAAATCTGAATGCTTTTCCAGATACCCACATCTGACATATCTATGAATAGATTTATCCATGAGAATCGAGACAATGACAGTTCTGATCTTAAATCTACACTTAAAACCTCTGACTAACCAACTAAATTTTGGTCTAAGAAACACAATTATATTGACATTATTAGAAGAATTTCATGAAGTTAAATAATGAATGAACAAGACAAACTTTTATGCTTTTATCAGTAATATACTCTCAAGTATGAGCTTGAGAATTATGGTTTTTCATGTAATTATTATTTTAAATATGGGATATACCATAAATTATTGAGTGCACGTATTAAAATGTAATTGGTCTTTTCTCTCTTTCTTTCTCGAGCCCCAACCTTGAATCTGTCTCTGACTGACCTCTTGTTCTCCCTCACTTTCTGTCCATTTCCTCAGCTGATGTAATGAATTGAACAGTTTATTAAGAGATGATATTATCGCTTAAGAAAGTTTAGCAGAAGTGAAACTAAAGCTTCACTCTTTTTTAAGTTTCAACGAGAAGTCTTTTTCTGATCTTCTCTGTGTATCTTGTATCTTTCTCCTGAGTCTCTGGTAGACTGGTTATACCCCAGAAAAAAGAAGCTGTCTTTTCTCGAGAAAACTCATTCTTTCTCGAGAAAATTATAATCTTTCTGCTAAAGTTACATTTTTTAGCTCTGCAAAAGCTCCTTTTTGAGTGTGTGTGCTTCCATGCATGGATGGTTCTGAAACCTCCCCAAGGTCAAAATTTGTAGCAGAACCAGACCTTTCTTCAAGAAAAAATGGAGTTGGTAGGCAAAATAGCATAACAAAAAGCTACATTTTCTGGTGTATGTTCCATCTTCCTCCTCAGTCTCTCGTCACTATTCATAGTAGAGTAGACTGGTTATATCCCAGAAAAAAGAAGCTGTCTTTTCTCGAGAAAGTTATCATCTTTGTGCTAAAGATACATTTTTTTAGCTCTGCAAAAGCTGCATTTTTTGTGTTTGTTTCTATTCATGGATGGTTCTGAAGTTTGTCCAAGGTTAAAACTTGTAGCAGAAACAGACCTTTAATGGAGTTGGTAGGCTAAAAAGCATCACAAAAAGCTACATATTCTGGTGTATATCTCTGAAAACTCTGTTAAAACCAACATAAGAACCCATTTTTGATCAACCCCACCTACTTTTTTTTTCCAGAAAGAATCGTATATTCTCCAAAAAGGACCACATTTCTCACGTTAGTCGTTTGGAAATTCCTTCAAAAGCAAAGTTTCACGCACTATAGAAATCCCAAAAGAAGCGTCAGCTTTAGCAAAGAGAAGCAAAACCAACATGGGGTGTGTTGCTTCAAGGCTTGAAGAAGAAGAAGAAGAAGTAGTATCTATCTGCAGAGAGAGGAAACTGCAGATGAAGCTAGCTGTGAAGAGAAGAGCAGCACTTGCAGAGGCTTATTGTAGGTATTGTCAATCTCTCTATGCAGTATCTGCAGCTATAAAGCTCTTTGTAGCTCGCCATTCTTCACCAGCTTCACCATTTCTCATCACTTTGCCTCCTGCTCCGCCATCTTCACCACCAGCAGAACAAAAAGTCATTACAAACCCCATGTTTCTTCAACAAAAGCCATCTGAGTCCACAACCCTTGAAGACATTGCTTGTGAATCGTGTATGTCCTCTATATCTTCAGATTCTAGTGAAGAAGAGACTAACCCAGAAGTTGAGAGGGAGGAACAAAGGTTTAGATACTTCTATATGCAAATGCCACCACCAATGTCAGAATCACCGCAGGGAGACTTTGGTTGGGATTTCTTTAACCCTTTTGACACAATGAGACCTGAGATTATAAGTGGTTATAGAAATACCGAAGATGATTTGAAGGTGGTAAGGGAAGAGGAAGGAATCCCAGAGCTAGAGGAGGAGGAGGAGGAGGAGGAGGGAGGAGGAGAAGAAGAAGAAGAGAAAAAAGTGGTGGTTCTTGGAGACAAAGGGAAATTAAAAATTGAGAAATGTGGGGTTGGTGTTGTTAAGATTGAGGAAGGAAGTGGTAATGGAGTCCAAGTAGAGCAAAAAGGACTAACAGTTATTGATAACCCAGATGGAGGCAGGGAACTACTGGAAGCTTTGAAGGATATCCAGGACTATTTCATCAGAGCTTATGATTCAGGGAAGGACGTGTCCAGGATGCTGGAAGCTAACAGGATTTATTTTCAGCCTGGCTTGGAAAGAAAAGGTGGTACCTTACCTACTTTGTTGTTGTTTTTCATGTAAATATGGACATTTGACTTGGTAGCTAAGCTCCATAATCCTATCTTCAATTGAAACAAATTTCAGGAATCTGACTTGTAATAAACTTCTGCTTTTCTCACTCTGGTTTTGTTTGTGTATTTAAGACTTCTCAGTTATGTTCCTTTTTCCAGACCTCCCATTGTTCCACTTCTTTTTTCCCAAGTGGGTCTAAGATTCTCTTGACTCAGTTTTATGATCAAACTAGGACATTGGCTCCTTACATATCATGTTATATCGTTGGTGGTGTGAGAATTTTTGCTCTTTGCATGAATTTCATGTTCTCATAAGCCTTTTCTGCCATTTACTAGATGTTTTGTTCCAAAATATTCCTCTCTATCAACTTCATAATAGCTGATTCTCATCTTTTGTTAATGCAGAGAACTCGGCAAAGTTTATCCAAGCTATTACGTGGCACCGGTCCACTTCATCAAAACCTTCATCCTGTAAAAGCCTTGTAGCATCCAGTTCAAAGGGCTCTGTATCCTGGACAGAATTTAAGAATGATCTCTTTGATGATTATGGAGGAATGGATTCAGGAAGCCATTCACTAACACTTGGAAGGCTATATGCTTGGGAAAAGAAGCTCTATGAAGAGGTTAAGGTAAGTTATATAATCTATCTTCATGGAAAGACTTCATCTGCAACTCTTTGGATGATAAATTATGAGAAGAATCAACCTCTAATGACACTTTAGAATTTATACTGATCTTGTTTTAAATTGGTTATATCGGTGCACCGGGATATCGGATTTAATCAGTTGAAAGTGGGGATAAGAAAAGCAGTCATCCCTCCAGGAAAACAATTTGAGTCTTGCAGAGAACTCCTTAAATTTTCTTCATTCTTAGTTTCTGATTTGGTGAATTGTTTGTCAGGCTGGAGACAGCACGAGGAAATTATACGAAACAAAATGTTCGCGCCTGAGAAACCAGGATGTTAGGGGAGATGATGAACTCACCATCGACAAGACCAGGGCTGCAGTAAAAGACTTGTATGC
Organism: Erythroxylum pedicellare; assembly: GCA_027563575.1. Classification (NCBI taxonomy): domain Eukaryota; kingdom Viridiplantae; phylum Streptophyta; class Magnoliopsida; order Malpighiales; family Erythroxylaceae; genus Erythroxylum; species Erythroxylum pedicellare. The sequence continues at coordinate 45,610,305 of JAOQMP010000209.1, forward strand.
CAGAATTTTGGTTGCAATTCGAAGTGCTGAGTCCATCTCAAAAAGAATTGAAAAACTAAGAGATGAGGAGCTACAACCTCAAATTGTGGAACTGTTAAAAGGGTAAGGAGGTTATGTTCTAGAAACAAAATGCAAGTGTGCTTCAGCATTCATTCTGGGGATTGCCTGGTTTTCTCATTTGTTTTCTTCCATGTGCAGCCTGACTCGCACCTGGAAGATTATGTTGGAGTGCCATGAAACCCAGAACAAGATTCTACTGGAAGTAAAATCTTATGCCTGTCCAACATTTGGAAAATTCTGCAATGACTCTCATCGGCTTGCAACACTTCAGCTTGAGGCTGAACTTCTAAATTGGCGTGCTTGCTTTACAGAATATGTTGCAGCCCAGAAGGCATATGTTGAAGCTCTTCATGGTTGGCTAACCAAGTTCTTAGTCCCCGAAGTTGAGTTTTACTCAAGGTCCAGGGGAAGGAGTTCAGCAGCAGCACCATGTCTAGCCAGTGGCCCTCCATTGCTTGTAATCTGTTATGATTGGTTATCATTGATACAGAAGATGCCGGACAAGCCTGTGTCTTTCGCATTGAAAAGCTTTTCAAAGGATGTGAGGGCTTTGTGGGCTCAGCAAGGTGAAGAACAACAACAAAAGAGGAAAGTTGACATTCTAGTTAAAGAATTTGAGAGAAGGACTTTGGCATTCCAGAAGGCAGAGACGAGGTTCATCGAAACCAAACTTATAGAATATAGATCAGATCCTGATGCAGAATACCAGAATGATCACTTCACAGAGAGGAAAGATCAGTTGGAGATATTAAGGAAGAAGCTGGACATAGAAAGGGAAAAACATCATAACAGCATGCAAGAAACACAAAGGATCACATTGAATGGATTTCAGTATGGATTTTCATCGGTTTTCGAGTCCTTAACAGAGTTCTCTAAGGCTTCAATGAAAATGTACAATGACCTTGTAAATCACACTGAGAATGCTGTGAAAGAAGAGAACCAAACCTCCATTGAAGGCTCCCAAGTTGAACAAAATCACAGCAGATAACAAGAAACCAGCCAATTTGATGGTTTGGATGCTTTGTATATTATACATCATGTCAAAGCAGCTCGCTGAGACGAATTGTTCCGATTTCTAGCAGGTTTATTTAGCCACGTTACCATTTTTTTTTTTGGTTCTGCATGAACGTTACGTTGCCCTTTTTGTCCAAGACCTGTAATTTTTAATCTTTAATTTAATATCTTTCTTGAATGAGCTATAAGGAGGGCATAAGGGAAAGTTGATAGGTGCAATTCATGTAATTACATAGACTTTTGGTGTTGACCGGATTATGGAGGAATCTTATATATTTTCTGCTGAAAGATTGCTTCTTTGTTTTAAGGTTGGATTACGTACCAGCTCTAGAATTACTGCCTTTTCGTATGAACCGTTAAGCATGAGAAAGTACAGGGGAAGTGCGGAGAAAACTTGTCCATCTGGATAAGAATCAAGCTCACAGCAGACTATAACACTTTTTACACCCAGAAAAGTTCTTAAAGATTACCTTTTAAAGCTTTTTTGGAGGATGAACATGATTTCCACCGTCATCGGAGCACCGCCTTGAAGGATTCGAGTCCCGTCAGTCTAGATGGATCGAAATCGAATATCCAGTATTAACTTACAAAGATTTCTGCTTTGTTACTAGGATGGAAGAAAGGGACTTATTACTGCTGTGTTTGCTCATGCTAATTTTTTGGGGTTGAATTTTCTCATCTCTGATACCCAAAAGGCAGAGTTTTTTGAATCAGTGGATTGAAATTAATGTTATAATATATTCATTTCAGGTACAGTCAGCCACTTCCGTCTTCACAATCTTGTTTGGAAACTGGTTTTAAATTCAAATTGTCCTTGTAACTATTTCTTCAATTCTTTTTTTTTTTTTTTGTATGGAAAGTAACAGAAACCATTTTGAGAGCCAAAGCAACAGCTTTCACCTATTCAAATTCAAAGCTTGAGGTAAAGGTCGTTGTGCAAATTTTTTGAAGATCCTGTTCTGAACACTAATGCACTTGTCAAGCACTCTAGCATGAATCTAGTAGATGCCATGGTATAATCTTTCACCATGAGATTTTGCAATAAGATATTTAGGTTGTCTACCTAGGCAGATACACCCCCATTGTCTCAAGAACATGCTACTGCAGATGGCTCGAAACGTAAAACCAACAATGCATATCCATTGCAGTTCAAGCAGAAATCAGATAGTTTCGAGTTTTACTGCATTCTATTCGTAGTTTTGTACAATGTGCAGTGATATACATCCTAAAAAGGCTCGGCTATGATCATGCAGATGAATAATTACAGGTTCTAAAATTCTGAGTTACAACTACAATCTTCTCTTAACATCATCTTAAACACAGAGAGACTAAGAATTGAAAAACAAGTATAAATTCACTAACTACAGCTGCAGGTGACCGTATGCCGAGAAAGGGGACAATATCCACCTGCAGCCAATTCTCCACTGCTGATCCGAACACTGCACCAGCCACTAGCCCCCCTATAGTTATGACAGCAGCTTTAGCTGCAACCAACAAATTATCAGTTAGATGGTAGCCCAGGTCGATAACGGAAGGGGATTCATCGTCCACATAAAACATGCTGCTTGATGTCTTAGCAACTAATAAGTACATCAGATGCATATGATTTGCTCAACCTCAAGTACCTCTTTATATAGTCTTAAATGTATGTGAATTATAGTCAGATGCCGCAGAAAAGTAAACCAAAGTAGGGAAAACCATTACCTAGCTTTACATTCTTAGTGGTCATGAAGTACAATGAAGCACCAAAACTTGTTGCTAAGATTAGTCCAGGGACATCTGCCCCAGCATAAGGAACCGTTGATAATGTGGAAGTTCCATTGATGTAAGTTAAAACCATTAAAGCTCCATAGACCCCTGTTTGAAGGCCCAAATCAAGTGTCGATGGTACTTCCACTGAAATTGGTGTATTCTTTATTGTAGTCTGCATCCATTGAGGCATCGATCCTGTCCCAGAACTGTCTACTGGTTTAACATCAGCATAGCGAATACCACTACTTACAACTTTTCCTGCTCGACGTTGAGTTAAACTCCGCATAAGCAACATATCATATGCAGCCTCAACCTAAAGCAAATTAGAAGTAAGCTAATCAATAAGTTATACACATTAGGAAAAAGAGTAACATATATCTTCCAGAGTGACAAATGTCTTGTACTGCAGACTAATGATACTATTCTAATATATATCAAAGAAGATCAAATCTATTTATCGAATTTGCTCTTGGAATCTTCTCGTTTCCATCATCGAAACAGTAAAATAGATAGTATAACACAAAATCACTGATGCAAGCGATAAAACTAACATTATTATTGAAGCAGTTCAAAATGATTAGCAAAAAAGAGCGGCAAACAAATTGGTTAGCAAAAAAGAGCAGCACACAAATTGGTCTACATCTATGCACATGCATCAATCAAATGCAGGCTTCTGGCAGCAAGTTCATTAACGATACCATGACTGAGAATCTACAGATATAGGTTACCATTCACAAGATTGGAGAAAAGAAGGGCCAGGAGATAGCCCATGAAAAATAGCTCAATATTCAAGTCACATCAAATCCAAATGCAAGCAAAGCAAAATCAAAGGGAAGCCCTACACTGGTATTTGATAATTTGAGTTGGTGAAATCTAAAATTTTAGGATGAGATTGAAACCTAAAGCACTAGCACTCCTACATAACTCTGGTGCCAAAAGGAGAAGTCAAATGGATTGGTTCTGATAATAATAACATATAACTTAGCTCATCAGCCACAAACACAAAACATAAATCCAATCTTCACCAAGTCTCGAAGAAAACAAAAAGCGGAGAAATCACATATTCAAACAGTTCTTAAAGTTCTTCAGAAGATCCAATATGGAACAGAGCATGCACACACTTCAATACAGAAACTTCCCCAAGTCTATCAAAAAGATAAAAACTTTCAAGAGCCCATCACCAAAAATTCATAAGAATTCACTCCGAAATCAAAATTTTACGCATTCCGGCAAGAAGCATTGATAAAAAGAAAAACCCACCTGTGCAATAGCTTCCAGGTCATCTTTACAAGTAGCGACAATCGCGTTTTTGGCGCGAAGTATGTCATCAAACGACGCGTTCTCCGATACGCCCAGAAGCTTCAGAGCGTTCTCCACCGACATCTGGAACGGAGCCGAGTCATCGGCTCGTGAACCGGCTCTCACGGCGGGAGTCCAAACCCGGCGAGAAGACAAGAGCAGAAGGCCTCTCCAAGGATCGTTCTTCAAAGCTCTTTGTTGGCAGGTGGTGGTTGCCGGACTGGAGAGGTGGGTTGGCGGTCGTCGGGCCGGCGAGAGGTGGTTGGGCCGGACGGCGAGAGTTGCTGACATTTTTATGTCTACAGAGACACAAAATGTGCGGCAGAGCAAAACAACGGTTGGATTGAATTTGGTAGATTTCGTTGGAGTGTGGCTGTGGTCTATGCGTGCCTTAGAATGACGACCGGCTATGGCGATGATCATCGATCTAAGGGCCCACCTGTTGCCTTCATTTTTTAAATTTCTGTTAAAAAATTAATAACTAAATTAATAATTTTGAAAAATCCAATATTAAATTAAAAAATTTCAAAAATTAGAATTCTTTACATCTAACTTCGTATAAAAATTTGTGATGAAGTTTATATTTTTCAGATCAACGAACTCTCAAAAATTAATATCAGGAAAAGAGATGTATGTAAGGTTCAAGGCAAAGGCGGAAACTTTGTGTCACCAAAAAAGCTGCTTGCTTGAGCTGATACCTGTGGAGAAGATACTATACACATGTATAGTTCTGTCTTGGCGTGTAAGTAACTGTAAGAGTTGGTTCTTCTCAGTTTTTTCACTAGTTCAGTAGTTCTTCTATTCCTCTGCACAAGTAGTTGAGTTGGGTAACAGTTGGGTTTGTTGTTTAGACAGAAAGACAGGAAAAAGATGCTGTCTTGTTGGAGGTTTATCGACCCATCTTTTATGGCAGACAACACAAGGTATAAGACTAGAGATGGGATTTGCTCCAGAGCACTTACCCGGCAAGTGAATGCTCGTAATGGAGACAGTTGCAACGAGAAAGTTAAGGTGTCGTCGTTGGCTCTGGTTGGGGTGGTCTTGGTGCTGCTAACCATCTCTGCAATCAGGTTTCCCAATTTCATACTTTGTTGGTGATAGATTAAGGAACTTTTGATAGATGTTCTTGTAATAGTTTTTGTGTCTAACCATGGATTTTGCTTTCCGGGTTTGGATTGTTATTTCAGGGGTTTGATGTTACTGTTCTTGGAGATGGTAATGTTTTTGGTAGTCCTGATAATGTTGGTATTCAAGGTGGGCGAGTTGCTTCATTTCTTCTTGTGCTTAATTATCCATTAATTATATGATTAGTTTGGTTCTGAAGATAGGAAACGCCACTGAAATTCGTATCTGATCCTCTAATTTGATATATATTCCCTTCAAGTTTAGGAGAACATTATGGTACTGAATGTTTAGCAACACCTAGGTATAGAATTAAAACTCTTTTCAGACAATTGTAGTCTCATTTCTTACATGAATCTTTGTGCTTAGGTTTTTGGTATCCCTACAAAAATATATTTAATCTCGTTGATGGACTGGGCATCAAACCTTTCACTAACTGGGTTCCATCTGCTCAGTATTCAGCTGAGGGTTTGGAGGTAATTGAATTGATCAATACTGTGTTTGATTGATGAAATGAATATAATTTCTTGTGACGATTTTATTGAACTAAAGTCGAATAAGTTCTAAAACTGTCTGAGCAAACCCCAAACCATTCTGCAGGTTGAGCTTCCAGTGTTCCAAGACCTGTTGCAACTTCCTACACCACTGGGATCCCTGTTGTATACTCGGGTGTGCATGGAGTTCTGCATTTATGATTATGTTTTGCTGTACAGAAATCTGTTAGTCATTGCAAATTGATCCATGTATGCAGTTCACTCGACAATCGCTGGTGGATAGAGTGACATTGCTTCCATTAATGGCTGCTGGTAAAGTGTCAAATTTGGATATCCATTTATTACTTTCGGTACTAAAGTATGTTCCTCTCAATTATTGGCTCTATGTTCTGTTTCAGTGATTGACTTGACGACACTGACATGGCATGGAGAAAATATGATTCAAGTAAGGATCTGCATAGCAACTGTTACTTCTGCTTTACCTGAAGGCTATCAATGATGTGTCTTAAGTGGAGGTTTCCTGATAGTTACTGCAAGGGAGCTTTTCAAACAGTTTGGCTGCTCGAAAAGGTTCTACCAGGATGCTTTGGCTCCATTGCTTCATGCGGGTCTGTTCACTCTACCAGAGCAATGCAGTGCAGCTGCAGCACTTGCAATTATATACTATATCTCCCTTTCTCATCAGGTATCGTTTGCTTGGTTATGTGTTCAATTGTAATGTGAGTGGATTATGCTTTTTTTGGTTTGCTATGTTTGTAAAGACGGTTTTGCAATGGCTATCATATGTACTATTGATGTTTGAATAACAATTGGAAAGAAATTGTAAAGAGAAAGATGGGAAGCAACAGATTGAAGAGACTGGAAGCTCCACGCTGTCCTTGTTTTTTCCGTGTATGAATCTAACAGTCTTTCTTCTGGATGATTGCAGAAAGATTTTGATGTGGTATGCTGTCGTGGGTAAATTAAAGAAAGGATTTTTGGCCCATGGATGGACATGATGATGACTAGAGGCTGTAATTTTGTCGATAGTGGAAAAGTAATTGATTTCATCTTTAATGAGCAAACAGGTTGCATATCAGAAGTGGCTTGCACCAATGAGAAATATGATGCAGATATTGTTATTTTGGCAGTTGGAATCTCCAGAATTCAGGAACCAATCAACAATAGGTTTGTTTCTTCTGCTAAAGGCTTTGCTAATAACTCTGATGAAGCTTTCTGCTTGGTATTGCACGATTTTCTGAATTGATGACCTTGCTGTTCCTTTTTGATAATGTTTTATTCTCAAGCAGAACAAAAATTGCACTTTTCATATACCTCTATAACCTACCCTGCTTACCTTGACGATGAAAATTTGGTTAAGAAAGTCATGTCTTACCTCTCAGAGCGCATAAATGACTTGGAGATTGCTGGTGTTCTAGACAAGGAGATTGCCCGATTTCCAAAACCCAAGACTCACTTCTTTCCTGGTAGGTTACTTTAAGTTGCCTTTGTATCTGCAATGATAAAGCACCATGCCTTGTAAAACATAGTAATTAAGTTTGATGGTGCTGAAGAGTGCAATGATTGCTATTGCATATTCAGCTCCTATTGCAGTGGCTACTTCCGTTTTCTTGACCAACCCGATTGGTCAAGAAAGGATCTTTGAATCTCCTAATCAATGACTCAGCTAGCCATCGAAACAACCCTTTTACCTTTACTCCAAAATGGAATCACATCACTCCTGTCTTCTGCAACAAGTCCATGCCTGTCTTTGCTCATTATCTGGCATCTTCCTTCTGTCAGGTTCATATAAACACTTGATGCATGGCTCTACATCATTCCCAAACATGTTCATGGCCGGAGATTGGATCGTGACAAGGCATGGATCTCGGTCACAGGTGGGATTCAAATGTAGTTAGTGATCAAGGATGGCCTTCACTTGGGTTCTGGTTTAGGACAGGAACTAGAGGAACATGTTATTACATCTATACTATGTTTTGACAGGAAAAGTCATATGTAAGTGGTCTGGAGGCAGCCAACAGGGCAGTGGACTTTCTTGGAGAAGGAAACTTTGCCAAGATAGTACCTGTAGAGGAAGATGAAGCACACATTCAAGCACTGCGTAGTCTCAACAGAAATCTGAATGAGACCAGAACACAACCACCATTTTCCAACTTCTTCCTCCAATGAATGGATCTCCAGATTCTAAATGTATTGCTTCAAGTGATTGTTCTATGTCTTTGCATGAACATGTTCAAGTGAAATGAAGCAAGTTTACAACATTCTCTGCATTAAGTTGGATTCGGCCCAAGTCTCCTATGACTCGATGTCATTTTGTTAAATATATTTTTGATCACTCAGTTCTTCATATATTCAATAAAACGATATTAGTTTATCTTTCAATACTAATCTTAGTTACTCTGATTTCCATTGTTGGACTTTGGACTTTCAATCAATGTTAAAACTTCAACCTTAGACATAAAAAAATATTTTGTCTTCTCTTCTAATTTTATGTTTAATCAAAAGTCCTAATAATTATAATATTTGATAATGTAATTTCTTAAATATTTTGAAAAATGTTTCGAATAACTAATTTAATAATTTATTCATAATATGTAGTTTATTACATAAATAATGGAAAATATTCTATTTAATAATTATAATCTTAAAATTTTAAATATTACTCTTAATACTGTTTTATTTACAATATTATTAGTAATTTAATTTTTTTTAAAAGCATACTAACTTTACTTGTGCTTTGAATTAATATTTTAGATTTGTTCTTTTGTTTTGAATTATTTTAATTAATTAATCAATATAAATTTATAATCTTTTATGCAAAAATCACTTTTTTTTGACAAATTATTTCTCAAAGTATTGTATGAAAAAATTTAAAATAAATTTCCACCTAATTATTAATTTCATTATAAGTAAATTGGTTGTATTTATTTATTTATTTATTTTAAACCATTAGATCTCAAATTTATTCCTTCTCCTATCAATCCATCTCTTCTCTGTGCGTGGGGTGTGCTGTCAGATCACCAAAAGACAAGGTAGGTGCTTTCTTAGATCCAAGCTCCAATCTTTTTCCACTTTCTCTTTTGATTGATTGATGCCCTTTTCGATTTAATCACTGTCCAATTTGATCTCACCGAGTTAAAGCTTGTTCCTTTCTTATTCGATTCCACTGTTTGACGAACTGTGGTTGCTCTTTCACCATTTCTCTCTACACAAGATAGTGAATTTCGTTACGTAAGTGGCTTCCCGTTTCAAATTCAAGAATAGATTGGTGTTGGTGTTCCGTTTTCTGAGCAACCAAACAGGGTGTTGATGTGAAGGATTGGTCTTTGTTGATTAGATGTATTGGGCTCATTTTGATTTCTGGGATTTCATCGTTTTCTTCTGATATTATATCTGGGGTTTAGGAGTATAATTTGTTTATGTTGTACTAATTGTTAGTTGTGAATGTAACTTGATGTTGATCTTGCTATTGGAACATTTTACCTCTCATAGTTTGTTCCTTTTTGTAAGTCTGATTTATTTTATTATTTTTTTTTTTTGGCTTTCTGAATATTGGGAAATGAAGCTTGACAATGGGTATGGCTCAAAACAACCACGATATGGAGGAGGGGACGCTGGAGATCGGAATGGGTAAGTTTTTACTATTCACTTTTTCTTAATGGTTGATGATGCAAACGGAGAATTCATGTCAATTTGGATAGTGGCAATGGCAATTGGTGCATTGTTAGAAATATCCTGTAAAGGAAATTGCTGGGGACAAAATGTGACTGTTGTATGATTTCATTTAAGTTGAGTAAATTCCTCTTGGAAATGCTTGAGGTTGTAGCAATTACATGACTGGAACTTTTTCTATTTGTTTGGCCGTGTTGCAGAATATAGAACTGTTTCTGGAGTTGCTGGACCTCTTGTCATACTTGATAAAGTTAAGGTAGATATTGCTGTTTTTCTTTAAGCATATGATTCTTTTCATTTCTGTTTTGTACTTGTGTTATAGCTCCTGCATATTATTCCTCAGTGCAATGCATGATTTCCTTTCTTAGGGTCCCAAATATCAAGAGATTGTAAATATTCGTTTAGGGGATGGAACAACCCGGCGTGGTCAAGTCTTGGAAGTTGATGGTGAGAAAGCTGTTGTTCAGGTGATAATTGTTTATTTCTAGCTATGTGTCTGCTTCTATTTCTTAACTTTCCTAGAAATTGAGTTTTGGTGTTCTTAGAGATGTGATAATAACCCATTCTCTTGTGGAATATTGCCTCTTAGAGTAATTATTGTTTGTTACTTTATGAAATTGTTTGTATATCTTTTATCTGTTATTATTGTTTCAAAGATGATGAAACTGTTAATCAAGGATCTGAATTGCTGATTCCGCTTCTTCTTGACAAGGTTTTCGAAGGAACATCTGGAATTGATAACAAGTACACAACTGTGCAATTCACTGGAGAGGTAATGAAACCATTTTGTGATTCTTGACATGGATATTTGAAACCAAGGACAGGGTTGGTTTTATTTGAACTGCTACTCTATTGGAGATCATTGCTACATGAAACATTGAGCTTAAGATGACACATTTTCAGTTTTTGTTTTTTTTTGAGTTGTCTCATAAATTCTTTCCATATTTAGATTTCACGTGTCCATGGTTATAGTTTTTAGTAGATTTTGTGATCTTTAAGTTGTGTATTAGATTGTTACTTGACCCTGTTAATGAACACAATTATATGGTAAATAAGTCTTTTTTTTTCTGAAAAATAGTGCTGAACTATCTTGAAAAAAATGTACTTGCATATGTCTCTATTCCTACCAAATTGACCACATAATTTGGGAGGAAGATGCTATCTAATTGATTGGCATTTCATACACCAAGAATCTATTGGATTGCTGATTTGGGATCTTCCAAGTGTTTAAATGAAGAATTTGATACTTTTCTAGTGCCATATGTGAGCCTGTCTTCTTTACTTCTCTTGTTTGTAGGTCTTGAAAACTCCAGTCTCTTTGGATATGCTTGGGCGCATTTTTAATGGTTCTGGAAAACCAATTGATAACGGTCCTCCAATTTTTCCTGAAGCATACTTGGATATTTCTGGCAAGTTATTCTTAATCTTATTCTTGGCATCTTCTTCTTCTATGAGAGGCATTCTCTTTAATATTTGCATGTGTGTTGCAGGGAGTTCTATTAATCCTAGTGAGAGAACTTATCCTGAAGAGATGATCCAAACTGGCATTTCTACAATTGATGTCATGAATTCTATTGCCAGAGGACAAAAGATCCCCTTGTTTTCTGCTGCTGGTCTTCCTCACAATGAAATAGCTGCCCAAATATGTCGTCAGGCGGGTTTGGTGAAGCGATTGGAAAAGACTGACAATCTTCTCGAGGTAATTTGCAGCTTTTAGTGGCTATTCTGTTCTTAGAAAAACCTTAACCAGGAACATATATAAATTAAAGTTTGAATGAAGATAAATGGTTTGCCTAATAGCACGAGCCAAACACAATAGGTCAGTGATGAATTCTACTGCAGAATCTTACACATTGTCTCTTCTATTCTGGGTTAAAATATAATTTAACCAACTTTACTGTCCTACTGTCTTGAAAGGTTAGATATCAATTTGTTTTTTTGTTTTGTAAGAGAGAGAAGAAAGGAGGAACAGGTTCTGAGAGTGAAAGCACTTTGTTATCTTTTTAACACAACTTACTTTGTTATCTTTTTAACATAACTTTCCTTCCGTCATCTGTATAAATTTTTATTATTGGCTTGTTTCATTTGCAGTTATATACTCTCCCTCTAATGTCAGGCTCTTAACCTGGAGATCTTGTCTACATTTTTCAGGATCAAGAAGAGGACAACTTTGCTATTGTATTTGCAGCTATGGGTGTAAATATGGAGACTGCACAGTTTTTCAAACGTGATTTTGAGGAAAATGGTTCGATGGAGAGAGTGACCCTTTTCCTCAACTTGGTAATTAATTGATTTTTTTGGTCAGCTCTATCACTCAAAGAAATGATTTTTTGTATTCATAGTTTTGTCAATAATTTGATACTCTCTTCAAGTTCCAGTTTCTAAAACTTGGTCTGCCATGTTGTCCTACAGGCCAATGACCCTACCATTGAGCGTATTATTACACCTCGTATTGCTCTTACCACTGCAGAGTATTTAGCATATGAATGTGGGAAGCACGTTCTTGTCATACTTACAGATATGAGTTCTTATGCTGATGCTCTTCGAGAGGTGAGAAAGGATGTTTTTTTCCACTTTCTGCTGTCTAGATCATACCTAATGGAATTTGAATTGGAATCAGCAAGCTTGGCTGTACGAACTCATAATAAGAATTTTGCTACAACCTTAGACTTTCCTTTTCCTAGAAAGTTAATTGAGTATATTGTGGTTTTTTTATTACATCGTACCTTTTGTATTAGTTCAAGCAAGTGCTTTCTCAGTCAAGTACGTTTTTGCTTCATCTATTTGAAACATACTAGAACGTTGCTGCAGGTGTCTGCTGCTCGAGAAGAAGTGCCTGGAAGGCGTGGATATCCTGGGTACATGTATACTGATTTGGCAACAATATATGAGCGGGCTGGACGAATTGAAGGGAGAAGAGGGTCCATCACACAGATTCCTATCTTAACCATGCCAAATGATGGTAATGTCTTTCAAACTTACCTTACTGGCCTTATATCGTTCCTTTGTTTGGTTACAATAGATGGCTTAGATCATTTTCTGTTCGAGCAGATATAACGCATCCTACCCCAGATCTTACGGGATACATTACAGAGGGGCAAATATACATTGACAGACAGCTCTATAATAGACAGGTAAGCATCAAAAGATTCCAAAGGCTTTTTTTTTCCCCCTCTGGTGGCAAAGCTTACATTGAAATGGCCTTGGTTTACCTGCTCCGGTGTTATATTGAAAGCCTTCGGCTATTATATCCATGTGTTATGTTATTTTTCGCTTCAATATCTTCATGGATTGTCATAGTGTATAATAATTTTTGGCTTAATTGAAGAAATGCAAACAAGTGTGAGCTTGTCTATTAAGGAAAGAGATCTAATTATCTATTTGAATTGGGCAGATTTATCCTCCAATCAATGTCCTCCCTTCACTGTCTCGTTTGATGAAGGTAATATAATTTTAGTGGAATCATCAATCTGTTGAAATTTCTGTTTAGGGAGAGGGTGAATGGGTCAGGATATAGGGTGACGTAGTTTATGGCACGACACATGTTCTAAAGAGTACTTTGATAATTGTTTCAGAGTGCCATTGGCGAAGGGATGACTCGTAGAGACCACGCCGATGTCTCCAACCAGGTCTTTTTGTGCAAGTTCTTGGGGCTTAGTTTCAGTTTGTTGCCTTGATTGCTTTGTCTAAACCCTCGCATTTGGATTTCAAAACCTTCAGCTTTATGCAAATTATGCTATTGGAAAGGATGTTCAGGCTATGAAAGCTGTTGTTGGAGAAGAAGCCCTTTCGTCCGAAGATCTGGTCATACACATTTCCTTTCTCAAATGAAGAGTTTCTGATTCTGTATTTAACCATTCCTTATTAAGCTATTAATGACATTGTTCCTCCGAACAGCTTTATCTCGAATTCTTGGACAAATTTGAGAGGAAATTTGTCACTCAGGGAGCTTACGACACTCGCAACATCTTCCAATCACTCGATCTGGCATGGACACTGCTTCGCATCTTCCCCCGTGAACTACTCCATCGTATCCCAGCAAAGACGCTCGACCAATATTACAGCCGGGATTCAACCAATTGAGCTACAAGGTTTTCCCAGAACCTTTTGCTTTAGTTGTTTTGGATGAGTGCTAGGAATTTGTTCACTTGCATCCTTGTCCACTCCTCCATTGCATAGCTCTCCTCCATCATTCAGAAACAATAAAAGGTTATTTGTCATTTAGGGTTCCAAATTTAGATGCCCTTTGGTTTCATGTTTTGAAGTTTTTAAGATTCTTTTGTTACCAATCCTAATTCCCCTTTTGATCTTGTAATTTATTGATTAGTACACATAGTGAAGTGCCCTAGCGAGATGCTTGTATTGCTTTTAAGGTGACATTTATGGATTCCTTTTTCACTTCCAAGGACTCATTTTGTCTATGTTCTCAAATCCAATGAACTATTAAGAGCTGGAATTAAAGATGATAATAAGTTGGATAGGATATAATCCCTTAAAGCTTTAAACAAATATAGACTCGGTTTGGATTGTATTTGGATTAAGTTAAGTTCTATCCTAATTAGGCCTTAATGTGCCAATAAGATTGACAAAATGGACACGGCTTAACTTAACCTAAGCAAATCGAGTTCTTGGAAGAGTCTGAATAGATTAAAAACAGTTGTTATTTGGTCTCCATTCGAATTCTACAGTTCGAGTTATAGGTAGTTGATGCCTATAGTTGAGTTTTTCACATAAGCACATAAAAAGAAAACACAAATCTTTTGTGTTCGTAAAGATCGACAATTTCCAACGGAAACACATAAAAAAGATTAAATCTTTCGAGCTTGGTAAAGATCAAAGCTTTGTGATTATAAAGAACAATGTCGCTTCCTCACTATCTTGTTCTCATGGACCTCGAAGCCAATACAAAACGACGTCATTTACGAAACTAAACATTTGTAAGCCGGAACTGAAAGTGGTCTATCTTGCTCTTTTTCCGTCTGTGGCGAACGAAGCTTGTTACGTTAAAAGGTAACAACTTTTCCTGAAGCTTGTTAGGTTTAAAGGTAACAACTTTCATCTCTCAAAATTTCTGATATGGGTTCTCTTTAGTTTGATTAGTAATTACGAGAATTTTGTGATTTGGGGTTTTGTAGAATAGGAAGAAGATGGAAACTGAGGTGGTGAAATCGGAGATGGTGTTACCTACACACCTGAGCTTCAAGAGGATACAGATGTACGAGAAATACCCAAAAGGCCAATCAAGAGGCCGCCATTGGAAACACCTTAAGCAGATTCTTCAGGCAGAGAATTTCCGGAACTATCCTCTTGATGAACCCAACTGTAATGCTACTTCCCTCACCTTGGCTTCTTTGATTGTTTTTCATTCAAGTTTTATCTTTTTTCACCTGGTTCAAAAATTTTCAACTTTGTGTTTTATATCTCGTAACTTTTTCTTGATTCAACTAACTTTAGATGCCATATTCACTCAAATGTCTGCCTGGCAAGAGTATTGTGAGGATTGTTTCGTGAGATTCCTAATTGCTTGAAAGTTTAGTCCAGTATTGTTTCTTTAGGGATATATTCAATTGTGTTTCTGTTTAGGTGTAGAACTGAATTGGCACGTACTTGATTGTGTTTGATGTTCTTCTTCTCCATGTTTGGATTGATCTTGGCCGTTAAGTAATCACGTTTTGATTTCCTTTGGTGGGTTTCCTTCTCAGATGTTAATATTGAGTCACCACCTTCCATACATCCATGCAAGAGGATATGTGATATAACAGGATACGAGGTGTGTGCTTCTTCTGAGAACATGTGCTTACTATTTCATTAAGTGCAAGGTTGCGTAAATTTTATCCTATGGTGCATTGCCAATGGTAAGCGCAATCAAAGAATTGAACAAGGTTTGACGAGTTGATAAATGGGGAAATCAGATGACTTACCCTTACAATGAGTTGGTGAGGGACACATACTTTTGTAGATAACAGTTTTTGACATTGTTAATGTTTTTCTCAGATGGTTTCTACCAAGATTTGATGATACTTTCACCTGCAATTTCTATATCTACTGGTTTAGATTTTATTCTTTTCACGTTTCGCGAACCCATGTGAAAACTTTGAATGTCAAAACCTCTTAGTTTTCAACATGTACCCTTGAGTTGAGTGTTAGGCTACTAATATGTGCTACCTTTGTTTAACGTATGACATCTTGGACATTTACTTGATGGTGACTGATTCTGTCTGATATTGATGAGTGCTCTGATGGACAATATGTTCGATAAAGATCTTGGTTCATCTTTTGTTGGAAGTTCACAAGCTAGAAACTCTTTTTCTTCTAACTTTGGTCGAGCACAAGCACAACATCTATATGAGTAGGAAGAATAATTGACTACTGGAGCTGCTCCAAAATTTAAGGACAGCTCTACGAGTTATCACCTTTCTTTTTGTTTCCAAAACCAGAAAGTTTCATTTACCGGATGAACTTAAACTTTGACCTCTCCGGTATCTATCCTTAGTCTAAGCTATATACCAATGCACAACATCAATTTTACTCATTTGAGAAGCTTTACATGCTGGATTTATCTTATAAATGTTCTTATTACGAAATGATTCCTGGAGTAATGCTGTCTGTTCATAAAAGTATTTTATCTTGATATTACATAAATCATGTTATGTTTCAGGCACCATACTATGATCCAAGAACCAAGCTCCGTTATGCAAGTGCCGATATCTTCAAGCTTGTAAGATCACTCCCAAATGAGTATGTGCAGAGATATCTAGCTTTAAGAAATGCGGCTGTAGTTCTGAAATAGCTCAAAGAACTATCATTTTCTTTTGTTGGGAATTGAAATCTCCAATTTCTCTTGGTTTAACCAAAAGCAGGAAAAGGTAACTTGTGGTAGTCTGCTTTTGATACAAGTGGACTCTGAATTCTTTTGCTATAACATTGATATCCATCCAGAATTCTGCAGTTGTATCTTATGATCTAGTATCTGTGTTTATACCATACTTATTCGCATAGGATTCATTTTAAGACCGCTAAACTGATTTAGAGGGTTAATCCTTTTACCGATGAAAGGGTTTAACAGATAATCATCATAGATTAAATAAAAGTTCAGTATCGAGATATTACAGAATCAGTGGCTTCTGTTAAAAAAATCTAAACAAGAGATGCAGAGACTAGCATAACAATTGCATGCATTTGTTGCTTTGGTCATAGAATGCAGAGACAAATCTACCAACTTGTCTTCTTGATCAATAACTGCGGTTAACATAATAAACTGGCTGTCTCTACATATCTTCTTGATCATTTCGATCCCGAGCTATATGTTGATCAAAAGTTCTTGTCAGCTCGATGAAAAGAAATTTCCTGTGGAGCTTGGTCTCAACCATTACTAGAGACAGTTTTTACAGCTTTCTGGGCTGACTCGTGAAAAGGTTTTTTGGTTGAGATTGAACTAAACAAGGGGAAGAACTCTCAAATTCGATTGATTTTGAAGCAAGTTGTGAAATTTATTTGTGAATCATCAGAACTAGAAACAGACATCACAATTGGCATCAGTAATCCAGTTCTACAGGTGTTATATGACATGTTTTGTGAACTACTCAGGATTCATCTTTTTATCTTGATTGATTAAGGCTCCGTTTCAGATAATCTTTCTTGGATTCTGGTTTCCTAGACTCTACATTGCCTATATTCGACCGGATATTCTTTGTTCTTTGGCTACTCAACTGGGAATCTGATAACACAAACACACAATTGCAAACAAGTAGAATCTGCAGAAGAGTATTCAGATAATGTACACTCATTCAAACACTTGCACAAGACAACTAAGATGAGTACAATGACTCATGACATTAAATCAACAAATCTAATTTGATTAAACCTCTAGCAACTAAAAGATAGCATCCAATTAGAAAGATCATCAAAATGCAGAAGTATGAAATCCCAGCAACTTCTGAGAAATCCACTGGCAGAGGCAATAACCATCTTGACATCCCAACTCCAAGCGTTAAAAACCATAACAAGAATCGTAAAAGTCCTAAACTTGAGGTTGGCCAATCTTCTGTTTTCGTCGAAAGCTTACAAATTTAAACTCCACTTTGGACAAAGGTTCTTATCAATGCCAACTCATCAAAAATCAAGCTTTTTAGCTTTTAATGCAGGCTAAGTTCAGTTGGAACCATTAATCTGACATTGAAAAGCTCGACATTTTGTCATGAACAACATAAAATCCAAATTTCAGAAACCAAAGAACGCCTAGTTATTACCAATTGGTTTTGAGAAATGCGTTTAGCTTCAGGCATTAGGACAAAAAGATAGAGAAGAATGAAGATTGCAACATAAAAATAATTATAAACTTTTTCTACTTGGTGTAATTGTTTTCTAGATTGAAATCCAAAATAAAATTCTAATTTGGATGAACAAAAAATGTAACAAATATAAAGAATATTAAAAACTTCCATATGAAAAAATTACAAAAAAAAATTTCATTATTATTCTTTTTGAAATAATTTTTTCTTATCTTATAAGCATTATAGATTTGTTTAGTAATCAAAAGTATCTCGATAATATGCAATTTCAAATCTCTCAAGTTTCTCTTTTTTCTCTTTAAATTTCTTTGATAATTACATTACATTAAATCAAAGTAGACTGAAATCTTAGTTCTTTCTTAAGTTTATGCATGACAATAGACCGAACCTGACTCAGTCGTATTAAGGCCAATACAGACTCGAACCTAAGTACTAACTCCAGCCAAATGATTCCCATATTTAGCTTACCATTTATTGTTGGTCCCTATTGTTTACAGCTTAGGTTCCAGACTTCTAAAATCAACTTATCAAATCTGTATATTATATAAACATTGAAGTGTACATAGAAGGAAGTGTGCTGACTTCTTATACTGCATGCATTTCACAAGTGAGAAACTTATCTAAAATGGAGAGACTGATTTTTGGCTGCTTCAGACTCTATTCTGTCCCAATTTTGTTTCCTCTTGGCCTGCTCTTGGAGAGCCAAGTAGTTTTTGAGTTTCATTTCTTCCAAACATTTTTCATATAGATTCGGATCGACTTCTTCGAGCATGGTTTTGATGTTTTCTGTCAGTTGTTTCACACTTTTGCTCCAGTGCCATTTCAAGTTCTTTTCCATTCCCTCAACAACTACTGGGAACACTTCTTCCATTG
This sequence comes from Erythroxylum pedicellare, assembly GCA_027563575.1. Taxonomy (NCBI): domain Eukaryota; kingdom Viridiplantae; phylum Streptophyta; class Magnoliopsida; order Malpighiales; family Erythroxylaceae; genus Erythroxylum; species Erythroxylum pedicellare. The sequence goes on from JAOQMP010000209.1 coordinate 45,628,882, forward strand.
ACATGAATGCCATTTTCACAAACTGTTCGTTGTTCCAAACATATAGTGCACGTTCTGCAACCTGAAAATTTAAGTAAAACTTCGATCGGAATGGAGAAGAAGAGAAGAAAACCATGTCAGATAGTAATAGCACATGAACCTTTTGAGTCACCCATGTCAGATAGTAATAGCACATGAACCTTTTGGGTCACCCTCTTAAACCTTTTCTTAGTAACCAAGATTCACTTGTATAAGACTGACGAACTACGTTGGATATATATTTTTCAAAAAAAAAAAACTACATTGGATATGTTAAGAAACAAACGATATGTTCTATGAGGTTTATGTATGTATTTGATTCTCCTGAAAATATTATCCTGAAGATTTTCGAAAACAAGGTGAATGAATTCCAGTAGATTCACAAAAAGCATTCAACAATATTGTTACTGAGTATGCAAGAGAATCATGAAGAAACTAATTCAAAAAGCTAATGGAGCTTACCTGTGAGTTCCAACTGTTCAAGCACCTTGCAATCCGGGAACATATAGGCAAAGACAGCCTTCTGTACTGACCAGGATCTACGTGTTCCACCAGTTCCTCCAACTCACCAATTAGCAGAACTTCCTTTTGGCTGCTAGCCACAGGCCAATACCTTAGGATTCCTCGGATTACTAACCCGCCAATCGCTGGCTCCTTCTGCACAAATTGGCTGACACAATAAGCCAACTGCCGATGGTAAACATGCATACCCTTTGTCTTGTGGAAAGGAATAAGCACTCTCATCAAGAACAGCTTATGCTCCTCTTTCAGTGGAACTGTAAAGCCATTAATAATGCTTCCCCATATCTCAAGCATCTCGCCAATTCCACAGTGCCTTTCTGTCTCAAAAACATGGCGAAAGAAGACATCATTCATCGATTTCCTCATTAACGACCTGTAGAAGGTGAATCTACAATATATTCTATGGTAAACATTCTTCAGACTCTCTCTTTCTCTGGGGTCTTCGGACTGGAAAAGGCATAGAAGGTTCAGAACGAATCTTTCATCAATGTAATCACGAAGTTTTTTAGGATCCATATTTAGAACTAGCCTGAGTAGGATTTCATAAACAAGTTGCAAGTGTGGCCATGCAGGAACAAGAGTTGAAACAGTTTCTTCATCCTCAGGTAAATCATTCACAGTAAAGCTGCAAGATGCAGGTAGAGGCCTGAAGAGGTTGACTGAGAGCATAGATACCAGAGGATGCAGAATTTGATCAGGAATCGGCTTGTCTGAGGACTTTACTATACCAAGAAGCTGAATAAGGCCAAGCCTCTTCAATTCTTGGTCCGAGTAAGATTCTGAAGGATTAGTGAATGAAAAGAGCACACAACACCGGGAAATAGTCGACAGGATGTCTAAATTTTCAGAATCAAGGGGTTTTTTCCTGATGCCTTTGGAACTGAAACTATTGCTAATGCTATTACTGAAAGGATCTAAATCAAACAGGTGCTGCAAGGTGGTAGAAAACTTTCTTGGAGAGTATCTTGGAGAGTTACTGTGAGCACCCATTTTCTCCTGCCACGTACGTTACTTTGCTTTTGTGTCCCTCCTTTTAGGTTGCTCCCTTATGCAGGCCTTCAACCACTCCTATGGAGATTGATAATGTTCAGGAATCAGAGAGTTTACTGACCAAGTTCTTGTTGTCGTAAAAGATGTTGGAAGGCAGATATCATTCCTTGGGGTGTCAATCTTAAACATGATACAACCACCAGATGAGGACAAAAGCTCTTGTAATATCCAATGATGAGCAACAAAAATTTTCCCACCAGTGCCAGATTAGGCAATATAATGTCAGGATCAAGGATCTTAAGTTTTCTTTGCCCCTCATTGGCTTAATACGAGTAGATATCTCCAATATTGTAAGAATTGATGGTACTGACAGCTTGTTGCAGCTCATATGGGATACCAGCAAGAGGACAACCATACCAAACCAAAATGTAGCATCTTCAAATGTTCCTGACCCACCAATCACCATAGAACCTGAATTGGAGAAGAAATTTTAAGGAGGAAAGAAATTTCAGATTCAGTGTTTGATTGTTGAAGGAAAAATGGCAAGAATATGGTTCTGCTTTGAATCTAACATTCCTGTTCATGTCAGGACAAGGAGAGACCTTATCAGTATATAAGTAGGTAAAATGAATAAAAACTTTGATATACGAAGAAATTCTTCCTCAGACTGCAATTCAACTTCCATGAACAAGATACAAGCACCTGAGGGATAAGATCATGTTGCCTTTTGCTCCATTAAAACTAGTAAATGTCAAGGCTATGAAAAGAACCACAGAATCAAAAGGAAAGCCTGACTCGTTTAGAAGGTACTACACCGTAGTTCCGGACAAGGTTTAAGGTATTATGTCTGTAACAATATATTGACATTACCAACAATGAGCCAAAAGTTAAACCCGTATCTTCCAAACCATTAACAAGCAGAGTTACATCAGATAAACTAAACCAAATGCTAAAATAGCATCAAAATTGTAGATTTACACAAAAGGAAAAGAAACAGAAAGTTGTTGCTGACAGTTCATAGTTTGTTACATTGATCATTAGCAAAAATGGAAGTTTGAAAGGTTACAATTCTTTGAGAAGCTGAGCCACCTTTTTTTCTCAGCATATGCAAGACAAGGTTGCAATATTAGACCTATAACCACAGCAATCATACTGATAGCTACGACTTTGAGAGAAGCAAGGGCCAAAACCACTAAAATTAGAAGGGTTGGAGGGATACACATCAGAATTGCTTCTGCTGTCCCAACAGGTATCTTATAAGGTCTTGGTGCAGTAGGACTTTTGATTCTCAATTTAATGAATGCAATGAATTCCATAATCATTCCGAAACAGTACAAGAAGTTTTCTGCAGCTACAATCTCCTGAAAGCTCAACCATGAGAGCAAAATCACGCCAGACGCTGAGAATAGAATCCCTGTAAGAGGAGTTCCATAAGGAGATCTCTTGGCAAAGAATTCAGGAAGCATCCCGCGTTCCGCCATTCCAAGAAGTTGAAACGAATCGCTGCTCATCTCAGCCACAAACATTCCCATGTTTGACACAGCAGAAGCTCCTTGGACCCAAGATCTTAACCAAACACCCCCCATAATTTGAGCTACTTCTGAGAAATATCCAGAAGACCACAATTCCCGATCGACTGGAATTGCTCCAGTGCCTATCAGGATCGGAAAGAAGTATCCAAAAACAACTAAGATAATAGCATAAAAAAGAGCTTTAGGGAGAGTAGTATTTGGATTTTCCACCTCCCCTGCAAGAGTACTGATCGAGTCCCAGTAGTTGAGATTCCAAAAGAGGACATTCAAGTACAAACCCCAGTCCACAGTGCTCATGTCTGCCACAAGCCACCTTGAAGGCTTTATTTTAGGAATTGACACAAGTCCCATGAAGACAAAGGGAAGAAGTGAGAACACTCCTAAGATTATGGAGAGCCATCCAACAATGGATAATCCTCTATAGTTCACGTATGTGAGAGCTACAGTTAACACAAGAATCGCTATTATTCTAGGGAAGCCACCCTCTAGGGCCGGAATTGCTGACTTCAGATAATCTAGGAACAGAACTGGATACAATGCATTATCAATAACCCCACTTAACCATTTCATCCAACCTTGCTGGAAGCCCCAGTATGGTCCCAGAGCTGATGAAACCCAGACAACATACCCACCATTCTCAGGAAACATAGTACCCATTTCTGCAGTTATTAATGCCTCTGGGATGCTCCAAATGATTGGGAACAACAAGAACCCAAGAAGGGCTAAGAGTGGTCCACCTGCTTTGACACTGTCTTCCACACCAAATGGTCCTCCAGAAACTTCATAGAAGATCAGAAACACAAGTGGTAAAACTGAAACCGTCTGGTACTTATCTAAACTTGTAGAAGATGCATCCCCCAAAACCACATACTCTGCATTGTTGGACTCTGCCATGTGAGCAGAGTTTTGTTGCTTCTGCAAGCAACATCAAGAGAAATATTGTCTACGAACTTCTATTCAGCGTCATTAAGAATTCAAATCATAAGATACAAAGCATGCCATTATGGATTAGAGTGACTTCTTCAAGAAATATAAGCATTAACCAAATAAATGACATTCTTAAAACATCCAACAGATAGAAATCCACTTTCAACTAATGCCAGCTAAAGGTTTCATTAAGAACTCAAATCATAAGATACAAAGAATGCCATTATGGATTAGAGTGACTCCTTCAAGAAATATAAACATTAACCAAATAAATGACATTCTTAAAACATCCAACAGACAGGGATCCACTTTCAACTAATGCCAGCTAAAGGTTTCAGCTTTTCTCAGACCCAGAAAACAAAACACAAACAGTTTCACAAAAACCGACTAGAAAACTGAAAACAAACACATGGGGTGTAATAGATTTCGTTTCTTCAAATCCATAACAACGAAAAAAAGAACATAAAAGTGAAATAACTTTGTTTCTTGTCTAATATTAGCACATTCATCGTTCTTAAATATCCAACATAAAAGAACACGGCGTTACCTCTCTTCTGGGCTGGTCGTAGAAGAAAATCTTAGCAATAGACCGAAGATGAACAATGACACTTTAAACACTCCAAATAATTACAAAATTCTAAAAAGTTTTTAAAAAAAGGCCATGTGTCAGCATTACAAGAAGGGACAGTGTGACTTGGACACACGTGTCTTGTCCTCAGGTCGCCACTCCATTTCAGGCCCCCACCTATGACTCTCGTAGTCCCTTGCTTGGTGAAGAGAAGACATGAAAGATGAAAAGATAACTCCTTTACAGTCCTTGAACAGGATTTGATCCTAACCAAGTTCTTATTCATTATTGCAAGATGAAATTTCATCACTTTTATCTTCTGTACCAAGTAATCATGATCATGACTCAGAAACTATATGGTTTTAATGCTAAGTATGAAGACTTAAAACAATTTTGGTTCCTTTTTTGTGTTAGATTCTTGTCATAAGCACCTTAACGAGTAAAGAAATGATTAATCAAAATAATATTGTTTTATTTAAAATTTAATTATGTCAGTAGAGCTTTTCTAAAAAGAGCTTTTCTAAAAAGAGAGTTGACTGTTTGGCTGTCAATTAAAAAAACAGCTTTTTAAAAATAGCTTCATACAATAAACTGTTTGGTAACATAAAAATAAAAACA
>JAOQMP010000209.1:45636666-45648674 GCA_027563575.1 Erythroxylum pedicellare
GTTCAAAAATTATTATATATGTAGATATAATACAAAATTGTCATAATTGTGGATATATTTATTAATTAGTAGAAAAATATTTGTAGATTTGGAATAATCTAGCATAATGTTCTTATCAAACATAATACATGCCTAGGGTTAGGTAGCCTGAGGTTGGGGTTGGGCAACTCGTGGATTGGCCCGGCTCATTTTTAATATTTAAAAATAAAAATAAAGAATGACGTCGTTTTAATCATTTCGATCGGACCACGAATCAAGCGAAACAATTTTGACCCATAACTTGCCCGTAACCAGGTCAACCCGAACTGGGTCAAATTTGAGTTTCCTAAACATGAATTTGTTTCAATGAATAGTATCACAATGATGGCATCAAAACTTGTCCTTGTCACAAATTATGGATTTAAGAGATATGTTTTATTGAATGTGATTTCAATTTTTTGTTGATAATTTGGTAAAAAAATTAAATTATTAATAAACACAGTAAATATAAAATTATTTTATGCTTTAAAATAATGTTATTTCTAGAAAAAAAATAAAATTATATCGATTCAATTTTAAGTCTATCTTATTTTAAGTGATTCGAACCAATAATTAAAAATTTCAATTAATTCAAACATAAAAATCTTGAATCATTTAACTCTTCGGTTTGATTTATTTTAATAACTCTTATTGTTAAAATTTGATTAATTAATAAATCATTATAAATAAAAATAAATCAATTGATTTTTATTTAATGATTTCTTCTTTTAAATTAACCTTCAAATTTTTTAATAAATAAAAACAATATGTTTTAATCATATTTTAAATTTTATTTAATCTTTAGTATGTTTTATAATGGTATAATATTAGGAATGACAATTGGGCCTGAGCTCAATTAAATCCATCCCGACCTTGCCTATAGTCAACGAGGGCAACCCCAAGTTGACAAGACCTTGGGGCTTGTTTTCTGAAAAATCGGACCCCTAGCTTTGGGCAAGGGCTTGGGCTCGAGCTCAAGTTACCTTATAAGCAAAACAAATTTATTTTACTGAAAATAATGTCATTTGTATTTTTAATTTTAAAAACGATCGAGCAAGGCTAAATTGGGGTCACACTAAGGCTTGCTGTCTTGAGCTCGGACCTAAGTAGAGTTCAACCTGACTCATTATCATTCTTATATTGAACCTTTCAAACCTTAAATCTTTGTCTTACAAATTTAACTTTCGGTCTGATTTTAAAAATATCGATTCGAACTTAAATTTATTCAAAATTTATATCTCAATTAATTAATCCGTTATCATATTAATTTATTAAATTAAATGATATAATTTTATTCTTAACTTAAAATTCAATTATACCAAACTCAAAATATAAAAATAAGGAGTCGGATTGTCCTATGATTCGACCCGAACCCGACCCGGCTCATTTCATTCCTATTTCAACCTACCCGACAAAACTCTCACAGATTCTTTCTTTTTTTGCACCAATACACTACCAAATCACGGTGTTGCGATTCCTACAGACTCCCCCCTTCTACTCATGTCTACAGATGAAAGCAGAAAAGAAGAAAGCTTGAAACTCCATTAATGGAAGCTATATAAACTCCAACTCAGCTTCATGCATAGCATAATCTCATATGTCTGTTTCATAAAACCGATCTTACCCTTTGCCACCTTCCATCTCCTCTCTAAATCAACACCATCCTCATGCCAGTAACCTGCCAGACCAAAGAAAACTTATATGGAGCCTTCAAAAACTGTTCTATCTCAGAACTCATCACCCAATCCAAATCCCGACTCGACCTTCCTCGAACACAACGGCTTCAACCACCATTCCTCGTTCGTCGAAGTAGAGATGACCACCGTACAGAGCGGCGGCGGCGGTGGTGGGTACACGAGTTTGCGGGATATATTGGCACCGTCGTCGTCGTCTCCGCCGTCGATCGTCTCACCGACCCACAACTCGAGCTGGGACGAGATACCCATCAAAAACCCACTTGTAAAGCACGCGGCTTTGGCTTACTTGCAGCCCATGTCGACGCCGCCGGAGGTTGGCGATCGAGGCCTCTTCGGGGGATTGAAGGAGAAGTGTTGCGGTGAATGCGGGTGTCTTGAGTGGCTCGCCGGAATCGTCGTGAAGCCGTTCAGAGACGTGATTTGGGAGAGGAGTGAAGAGATCGACGGCGGGTATGATGACGTAAAAGCCGAGTGATGGTGATGTCACCGGACGGTGGACGGAATTGTTTTTCCTCATAATGCTCGTCAACTTTGACTGGCAGATAGTGGCAGACTTGTAAATGATGATTCTTTCTCGCCCTTTTTTTTCTAATTATTAAATTTATAACTTTTGGGGATTGATTGATTGATGAGAAAATGGTTTTTGATATCATTATAAAACAACATGAGTGTGTTATGCACTTTTTCTTTTCTTTGATTTTGTTTTAAGTTAATAGATAAATGTTTAAGTTAATCAAATTTTAAATTGAGCTTAAATTCAAGAAAGTTGACCTAAACTTAGTTTTAGATTGTTTTATCGATTGAGTCGAGCTCGAGAAAAAAATTAATCCGAACCTACGAATCAAGTCAAGTTCAATTAAATTTGAATCGAATTCAAATAACTCGTAAACTTAGTCTAATCGGGTCAAAATCAACGTATCAAAATACAATTTAATGAACTTGAGATTGGGGGAAAAAAAAAAAGTCCATGACCCTGACCTCTTATTAGTCTTAATTTAAAAGCAATGTCCTAAAGCTAATGTGGCAGTTTTCTGACCAAAGTTCACAACTAACATCCAAAGTTCACATTTAATATCTTATCATTCTTAAAGGATGTCATTTAATGATTGGTTTGGTGGAAATTTCCCTTTTTATGTCCTCTATAACTAATCTCCTTGGCCCTTAATTTGTGTTCATCCATTCTTTTTAAGTTTTGATCACTTCAGTGCAACTTCTCAGGAGAGAATTGCGTATGGTAATGGGTCGGGTTAGACCGAGAAGTCCAACTTAAAGTTTGAGTGAACTCGTGTCAGTTTAGTGAATCACACAAAAAGATGAAAATTTATTTTATGTCAATTTTCTAATATGTAAAATCTGCTTGAGTATACTTATAATTATTATTGTTATTGTTTTTGTTATTATTATTGTTGTTGTTATTATTATTATTATTATATGTTCTTATTAAAGTTATAAGTTTAATTTTTGTAGAATTTAATATCTAAAATATAAATTCTTATAAGAATATTGAACATTAACAACTAAGATATTTAATATTCATACCCTTATAATTTTTTTAAAAATCATGTCCTCAATAGTCAATTTACACATTAACAACTAAGACTGAATAGCTAATTTTACCAAATATTAAATGACAAACAGCTAATGCAATCAGCTAGTCAAATTAGCTGATAGAATTAGCTATCAGCTAACAGCTGAGAGAATCAGCTATCAGCTAATTCTCTCAGCTAGTGCAATCAATTGATTGCCAAACAGGGCCGATATAGTCTCAAGCAGCTTTAATGGAGTCCACTCAAGTGACCAAACAGATAAATGTGCTTCATTGTGTTAGCAGAAATGTCATCAAGGGGAATTCTGTCAAACAATTACCAGTAATCTCGGCACAAACAAGATCCGTGTCAGAAATGACCAAACATCTTCAAATCTCCCAGAATTATTTCTATTTTTGTGATCTGTGATATCTTCTTTCTGGAATTATGACAATCTTCACATGTTTAATGGAGTCCCCATCAAGTGACCAAACTGATAAATGTGCTTCATTGGGTTAGCAGGACCATCAAGACTTGATTACAAGGACTCTGTCGAGCAATTACCAGTAATCCCGACACGAACAAGATCCGTCACGGAAATGATGAAACATCTTCGAATCCCCCAGAATTATTTCTCTTTTTGTGAATTGTGATATCTTCTTTCCAGAATTATGACAATTTTCACATATTCTGGTGTTTTTTCTAACAATCACAGGATTTCCAACCTCTGTAGAGATCAACCCAAAACAGATGGCCAGTTTGGCACTGTGAGTTTCTGGTGACGTTGCTCTTCTTTTAATTAAGTCTGCTGGTCTGAATTTGTTAAGAGAATGAACATATCTGTCTTCTCTCAAGACAATATCCAGCACATCATAGATGGTGTTCTTTTGGGTGTGGGACTTGTCCTGATTGATGAATCTGTGTCTTTTCCCACTGATCTCAACTGTACTGCATCCGATCGTCTTCGATATCCCGTTCTTTTCCATCACGTATTTAATCCGTTTTACATCCTCCCACCTCCCAGCTTCAGCATACATATTAGCAAGTAAGACATAGCAACCTGTATTATCATGCTCCAAAGAGAAAATTTCCCTAGCTGCAAGTTCCGCCAACACTATATCATTGCTTTTCCTACTTGCAGCTAACAAAGAACCCCAGATTCTGGCTGTTGGAACCACATGAATCTCGTCAACAAAACGCCTGGCTGCATCCAGATTCCTCGTACGACCAAGAAGATCTAGCATACAACCGAAATGCTCTATACCAGGGTCAATACCATGCTGAGTTTTCATGCAACTGAAGAACTCCCAGCCTTCATCAACTAAGCCAGAAATGCTGCAAGATGACAGCAGGGAAACAAAGGTGCTCCTATTTGGTTCAAGTCCTTTCTCCTTCATTTCTGAAAAAAAATGGATCGATGTGGCTCCAAACCCATGAATAGCATAAGACATCATTATCGTATTCCATGATACAACATCCTTATAGATCATGTGATCAAAAATTTTTCTGGCACTCTGGAGATCTCCACATTTGGCATATGTGTACATGATTGAATTTGAGATGGAAGTGTTTGGAACTAGTTCTGACTTTACAATATAAGCATGAACTTGTTTACACTCGCAAATTAATGCTAAATCAGCATAGGCAGGTAGGATACCTGCAATTGTAACTGCATCTGGTTTGTGATGCACATGCCAGAGGTCTTGAAACAAATCCAGAGCTTCTCCATTCCATCCGTTCTGTACATAAGCAGAAATCATCACATTCCACGAAACCAAATTCTTTTCGTGCATTTGACCAAATACACATTCTGCCAATTTCAGCACTCCACATTTTCCATATAAGTCGACTAGAGCAGTTTCCAAGACTATATGGGGGACATGGTTTCTCCTTATGGTGTACCCATGGATAGATTTACCTATCAATAATGCTTCCAATTGTGAACAAGAATGAAGTAAATTAATCATCGTAACATTGTCCGGAATCAAGTTATCCTCCTCCTGCATCCTTTTCAAGCAAGACAATGACTCCAAATGATGAGCATTTAGACTATAAGCACCAATCATGGCATTCCAAGCCACAATGTTTCTAGAAAAGATCCTGTTGAACACCCTGTCTGCATAATTGACTTCACCACACTTGCCATACATATCAACTACTGATGTCTGTACCATGATCTCCAATTCAAGCCCACTTCTAATAGCTTGGCAATGTATTTCTTTTCCGCTACGAAGAAAATCCTCCATCGAACAAGCACCGAGAGAACTAATCATGCTAAATTTGTCAGGTTTCTTTCTCATACCCAACATTTCTCTAAAACATATCAATGAGCTCAATCCATCCCCAGCAGCTTGATACCCACTGACCATAGAGTTCCAAGAAACCAAGTCCTTGACAGCCATCCCTTTAAAAACTTTCTCCGCAAGCTCGATCAATCCAAGTTCTGCATAAAATTCGATAAGAAAATTACAAATATAAACATCCAAATCCAACCCTTTCTTAATCAACTTTGCCTGAATCTTTTGACCCTCAACTAAACACAACAACTCACTGCACGCTTTAATCACAAAAGGGAAAGTAAAATTATCACTTCTGACCCCCTCATTTTCCATCTTATAATAAAACTCAATCGCTTCTTGGAACAAACCAGAGCTAAATAAACCTCTAATAACAACATTCCATATGTAAGTCTCCGAGCGATTCATTTTCTCAAACACATAGAGCGCGTCGTCCATCGACCCTCTATCCACAAAAGCTTTAAGAGCCCTTAAGAGAGTGAGACTATTGAGTTTGACCCCACGAACTAAACAAGTCCTTTCATGGGTTTTTGTTGCTTTACCGGACCTTTTTTTTCTCAACTTTGAAGAAACTTCCGGCACTTGAGCTGCATTCCGAGCTTCCATTCGCTTCCGAGACAGGTTCTCCGGTGCGTACGAACCGTAAATGCATCTCCAAACAAGCGGAGCTGCCATTTTTCTCGGCGGACTCAAGGTTGAGAAGACGGTGGCTTCAGGTACTCATGAGTCGCTTGCTTGTAGCGTTATGTTTGGGCGGGGAAGAGGAATGACCGTTAATTCAGTTGCTGTAGATGTAACTGTAATAATCAACGGTCAACATGTTTAAATTTATGCGGGCACGTGAGAGTAAGGCGTAATCACGTGGTGTAGATAGCATGAAGCGTGATGGAGACTGTGGGCCCTTATCTGATCTTAACCGTAGGAGATGTCCAATTAAATTCTATCCATAATGGCATGATTGTTCTTCTCTATATGTATTTATTCCAATTAAACTATGCATTATGTATGAATGTGATGTTTTTTAGTTAATGATCTAAATTTTTATATAGAGTTAATGGCCGGGTTGGGTCGAACTTCCTAGGTTTGAGATAAGCACGGAAGCTTCGATTCATGCCGTAGAATTAATGGTTAGATCGGGTTAGCCTAAAGTCCAATAGACCTAAACAGTTTGAAACCCGACCTGACTTAAATTTTTATTTTTAAAATTAAAAATACAAACGATCTCATTTTATTTAAAACAACGTCATTTTACCTATAACTTTAATGTTTCAAATTGGATTTATTTATATAATTTGAGACATAACTCGACTTGAAGCGTAAAAATTTGAAAAAAAACTTTAATTAAACTTAAAGTTCGATCAAACTAGGTCGAATCAGATCGGTTACACCAGGGCGAAGCTCAAATGGCCGGCCGAGGCTCAACTTATTTGAACTTCTATGTATAATTATTATGATCCTTTGATATGATAAAATAACATCATTTTGGATCTAACCGGGATGGACTTAGCTTGAGAAAAAAGGTCAGGCTAAGGTTAGGCTTCCCAATGGCATCCCTAACTACTTCAAAGCTCCTCAGGTATGCACTCAAGTACAGGAATCCATGAACGTTGCTTGCTTTCCTTCGTGACTCTCAAAAGATGCTTTCTTCTTAGAAGATTCAAATGCTCTTCCACCATCTCCATCATTTGCTTCAGGTCTTGTTTTCTCACGACCAGCTTCATCCTCACAACCCCATCTTCACTAGCTTGCGAAACCATAGTTCCGCTATTAACGTGCCCGAAGGTTTTCTCCAACAGATTGTTCTTCAAACTCCTGTAATTCCTGCTTCTTGATGATCGAAAATCTCTCCTGGAAAACCCTTTTCCTTCTGTTTCAACTCTCAAATCCATATCCTCTTACTGCTAAACTCTTGGTTTGAATCATGCAAGTTTCTTGTAGCTCTCTGAACCTGAATCTTTATATAGAACTTGAAATGAACTTGGAAGTACTAAATTATAATGTCGGTTAATAAAAAATCTGATATTAGATTGAGCCTAAAAGTCTAAAGAGTGGGTTTTTGACTTTGATATTCTTATACCCATCACATGTTTCTGCAGTAGAATGCAAGAAGAAGAGCTGTACCGATTCCAGAACTTTGACTTTGTTGGTTATCTGACAGATTACATGCATGTGAGGGCAGGCTCACATGCAAATCCTCCTATTATCCCGCAGGAGTTAGGTAGTAAACATGGCAACGGCTGAGTCAGATCGTTACTTGATCCGACGCACCGACTTGGGTTAATCCTTTCACAAGGCGGCTTGAATTCAACTAGAACCTTACTTAGATTACCAACTCTATTGGGTACGCGCCTAAGGTGGGTAATAAGAGAATCGCAGGGAACATTTGGATCTTCCAAAGCCCGGCAGACCCTCTCACAAGGCAGCGTGAGCCCAATTCAAATGCTTCCAAATGTCAACTAAGTTTAATCAGTCAACTTTGGGTCTGATTGAACCGGACCGCCAAGAGAGCTTTGATTGCCAACCATGGTGGATATGTACCTTGTAATAATATTATGGTCAGTAAGAGAATTATTGGTTCTTGCAAGGCCCGAACCGACCCTCTCGTAAGACATCTCGAACCTAAGCTCAAATGTCATTACCAAATTCTAACAGAATTAGGTTTAATTTGTTGACTTTGAATCGAGTCGAGTTGGTTGAGCTATGTCTAATATGACATTCCAATCATTTGTTTTCGCTTATATCTAGAGATGTAAAAAAGGGTTTAGCTTTGCCCGGCCCGACTTTTTCTTAGTGGGCTCAAACTAGTAAAATAGGAGGACTTTTGGTAACGTTCTATCTAGCTATTAAGTAAAACAAATTTTGTTCAAGGAGGAGTCCAAGCTTAATATGAAAATTTACATTTGAGAGGGAGATTGTTGAGATGTTAAGTGTGAATAGAAATCTCACATTGAAAAGAGATGGAACTAGTAAATAACATATAAGTGAAAAAGACTCATAAACCTAATGCCTTAAAGTTTTAAGTTGAAGGGTGATATCAAAACTTACAAGTATATTTCGTGTCTGTTTGGATGAGCTTTCGGGAAGTCAATAAACACTTTTATCTATCACAAAAGCTTTTTTTTAAGAAAATTAAATATTTGGTTATAAAATTAAAAAAAAAACTTTTTTAATAAATGCGATTTTTTTGCAGCCAAAATATAGCTTTTTAAGAAGTTCTAAATTTGAAGCTTCTCAAAAAATCATTTTCTCAGCCAAAATATAACCTTTTAAGAAACTTAAATTTAAAGTTTCTCAAAAAAGTTCTTTTTCAGGTAAATTTTTCAGATCAATTAATGAGCCTATTTTTAAGTCTCTTTTGTCCTTATGTTTTATACATAATTCCCACAATTTCCACAAACTCATCTTTATGTTTATTTTGAAATTTATATAATATTATTTGGATTTTTATATGTTTTAATATTTATTTTTTATATTAGTTTTACTTATGTTATAATCCATATAAAAGATTTAGTTAGATATATTTTCATATGGTTTAAAATTATATAATAATTAATATATTATGCTTTGCATATTGTTTAATATATTTGAAATAATATTTATATGCATAAATAATTTTTATTATAAAATAAAATATAGTTAAAATTAAAAATTTCTTTTATTTTTATATTGTCAAACAATCTATTGTATGAAACTCTTTCAAAAAAGTTTTTTTAAATGACAACCAAATAGTTAACTATTTTTTTAGAAAAATTCTTCTCAGAAAAAATCTTAAAAAAATCGTATTAATAAAAACTCTACTAATATAAACCCAACCAAACGAAACTTTATCACTAATAAGTCTCCCACAAAAGTGAACTCTCCAAATCTGACATGTGGTGTCTTCAAGAAGAGGATGTAATGATAAGTACGAGTGACCTAAATGATTTTAGCTCCTCACTTAAGGCTCTCTTTTTTAGGAGGTCTTGAGTTCGAATTACCTCAAAAGAGGAGAAATAGGAAATGTTCCTGTTGATAATCCTTTAGCTCTCTAGGCAAAGCTTCTAGATCGGATCAATTACGGACGCTTTGCTTCTAGCGACAGTGTGAGAGTTGGAGCTACCAGGGAACCTGGGGGTTGATGGAAACCTAATGCTAAGAAAAAGGAGGCCAGTGATCATTATCAGCTAAACAATCAAGTATGTGATGACTCTTTGTGTGTAGAAGTGTATAGGCTACATAGAAACCTGAAGGATCTTGGAGTTCCAAGTTTACATCCTCTAGGATTCTTGGGGTAGGTCTTAGTAGCTTAAGATTAGTCTGATTAAGTCGGGATATCTAAGGTAATAAAAAAAAAAGAGAGGATGTAATAGGTAAGGTAAACATATCTTAACATCGAACCACACACTGAACCTCGAGAGACTAGTGTTTTATTATTTGTTTGATTTAGACAAAGAACATCGGACAAAACAGCTTTTTAACAACACATGGGATTTATTTAATTATAATATATAGTTTGTTAGTTTTGAAACAGAATAATTAATAAAAACGTACGTACCAAAGAAGAGTTGTCATATTTCAACTTTTATGGGTGAGTAGATACATGTGTTTCACAATCAATTGGTCACATATTCCAATACTAAATCAAAGGGTTTAACTGATAGAATCGAAGCATGCATGAGACTGATCAACTATTGCATGAAGGTGACGATAAAAGTTAGAACTAGTGCATTTTAATATATAGTTATTATTGATAAATTCAGATATTTTTATTTAAAAATTATTTTTTATAATATCGATGATCACCGAAATCTACCACGTACTGATTATTTATAAATTAAGAAATTTTTGTTTAAAAATTTATATTTTTATAATGTCGATGATCATCCGAATCTATTAAGTACTGATTATATATATATTTAAAAATTTTACTAGATTCCTAAACCTAATCAAATGAATGATAATTCATCGTTAATTAACAATATTTTAAAAATTGGACTGTAAGTCAAATTAATAAGATATGAGATTTAAGGTTTGAAAGATTCAATCGTATTAGATAGTCATAAAATCGGCTAAAGATTTAATAAAATTAAAGAATTGAAAGAGATTGTCATTATTCATTAGAGAACTTGAAGTTTAATTAAAAAATGTTTTAATTAACTTGTTTTAGTTTAGAAGAAGCGACTAATTAATAAACTGATCGGTTTTTAACAAAAAGAGTTATTGGAATAAATTGAGCCAAAAAATAAAAACCTAACCGAAAAGTTGGACCGTACAAAGTTTTTACGATCGAACTGACCGAAATGATTGAGTTTTTTAATCATTGTTAATTAAAAAAATTAACGATGATTAAAAATAATAATCAGCCTCAGTATAATACAATAACTTGTGATTTAAAGTTTGAAAGGTTCAACTGTATTAGATAGTCATAATTAAAACCGACTAAGGATTTAATAAAATTAAAGAATTAAAAGAGATTGTCATCATTCAGTAGAGAATTTGAAGTTTAATTAAAAATATTTTAATTAACTTGTTTTAGTTTATAAGAAGTTCTTGATTTACAAAAAATGATCGACTAATTAATAAACTGATCGGTTTTTAACAAAAAGAGTTATTAGAATAAATTGAGCTAAAAAGTGAAAACGTAATCGAAAAGTTGAAAAGTCCAAAATTTTACGGTTGAATTGATCGAACCGATTGTGTTTTTTAATGTATAATACAATAACTTGTGATTCTTAAAAAATATAATAATCAAACAAAACCCTAGCTAGTGAGACTATAACTCTTAAGAAAGGTAGGACTGATCAACTCCCAAGTTAAGTGTATTCCACATTTGTTAATTCAATACTACACATTGTGCAAAACATTTTTGGTTAGTAAAATATAACAAAATTTGAGAAAATTTTGATGATGAATTATGAGAAATTATATATATATATATATAAATGTAGAATAGATATTTTGGTTCGGTTCGAAACCTAAAACAAGTTGAAGAGTTTAAAAAAAATTGAAAATTCGAAAAAATCTAAATCCGTCGCCAAAAACCTAAAAATTTGGGAAAATGTTAGTAAAATATAAAAATTTCATGAATTTTGAGAAATTTTATATATACATGTATAATTGGTATCTTAATTGGGACTCAAAATTTAAAAAAAATCTAAAAATTTGAAAAACCCTAAAATTCATCAATTACAAAACCCTAAAATTCACCGATTACAAGTCTAAAAATTTGACAAAAGCTCGGAAATAGTTCAAAGCTAAATCGAATTTGGACTTTTTTTAGTCTCAAAAGCACGATTCTAATTCAAATCTATTATTTTAAAAAGTAATCATCAATGTTTTAAAAGCTGAACTCATAAAACTGATTAAAGATTGAAAAAAATAAAATTTTTTAAAATATGATTAAAAAAATTGTCAGTTTTTATCGAATAATTTAAAATATTGTTAAAAGAAAGTTTATTGATTTATTTTAATTTATAAAAACGTATTAATTC
>JAOQMP010000209.1:45655638-45682474 GCA_027563575.1 Erythroxylum pedicellare
TGAAAACTAGAGATGACAAATTAGTTTGAATCCGATCTGAAATCAATTAGTTTAATTTGACCGAATTCAAGTTCTAAGTGTTTCAATCAAATCAAACCCGAATTTGAAAATATATATAAATTTTTTTTGCAACTTTTTAGTTCACTATCACTTTCGTCTTCCTCGCTTGATTATAGGGTTGACATTTAAACCTCGGACGAGCTAAACTCTCACTCCAAAGCGACATCGTTTTTGGTTAATTACACCAAAACAATATCGTTTTACCATAGCTCGACTTTGACCTAGATTCGACTCAGCTCGACCCGACGTATTGCCATCCCTACTTGCTTATACATGTATCTTTGTGACACATTAATTCAGGGGAAGGCTCAAGGTTGCATCCAAGGCATAAGTTCTTTGGGCACCATTATTTCTCCACTTATTTTCACTCCTCTCACAGGTGTGTGAATCTGAGAATTAAAACTATACACAAGTACTCAAGATCTCTGATCTCTTCTTCTTTCCCCTCTATCAATGCAGCTTTGTTCCTCTCTGAAGTGGCACCTTTCAATTTCCCAGGTTTCAGTATCTTGTGCGTTGGACTTGCAATGGTAATGAGCTTCTTTTTCTCTGGTTAAAATTTGAAAAAGAAACCTCTGAACTATGGTTTCTAACTTTCTGATTAACCAAACTCTTGCAGATGATTTCATTCATTCAAAGTCTTTTCATAAGAACCAGTCCTTCCAAGTCATAAAGATGAGTAGCAGAAGTGAGTACTCTTCATTTATTCCTGACAATGTAATTTTCTTTCTAAAGAAGACAGCTTTTGTACCTGCTTAAGATCCTTATGAATCTTATTAGAGTTTGTGGTATAATCAACATTTGGAACCCAAATCAGGGAACTAAAAACTGGGAACCTGTCATTTTGCTGTATATGTATTTCTCACTTCTTACTGACCATTAACAATATAATATTGTTTTGTTTAGTTAAACGATATGACTTTAACCAAGTTCCAAAAAATTTTGAACCGAGCTGGAGCTTTTTCAGAGAGTAAGTAGATATTAAAGCCGGTATCAAAAAGAAGAGAAAAGGTCACCTAGACATATGTAAGTAATCACTCACCTTACATAAATATGAGAGAAATTCTCTTACAAAGTAAACAAGTTATGCATTTATGATATCTCATCTCTCAAAAACAATCTGTAAACTAATTTTAGCATCGGCATTAAGAGTTCCAAACTCGACCCAACTCATTGTCAATCCTTCCGCATGTTTAATTACAACCACTTTTGTTTAGCATCACTTCTGCCACCTCTTATTTTCTCATTCTGCTAGCAAAACTGATATAGTTCTACAGTCATACCTTATTAGCATTTGAGGCAAACACATTCCAATCCCAACATTTTCCATTCAACATGCAACAACAGAAAACATTCAACCAAAAGCCATCAGCAGAAGAGAGAGGAGCTCTAAATGTTCACATTGACTATTGATCCATCAGGGAGTCCACAAAGTTGAGGAAATCGGTTCACTTATCAGGCTTGTACTTTGTGTATTAACGATAAGAAACAGAACTGAAGAAAAGCAGGAAGCTGTAACAACCAATATATAGGAAAGAACTTGTATAGACAATTAAGACAAAGCAAATTTGGAGTGCTTCTCAAAAAAATACTGGTCATATCTCTATGTTATTTACAGTTTACAATCATTTCCGATAGATCGAAGCCAAAACGTCTAATCAAACAAGTCTTCATGACTCTGGGCATCTCCTCCATCATCTGAAGAAACATCACTATTTGCATTGAATGAGAATATAAGCTCTAAAAGCTCCCTACCTGTAGCTGAGCTGTCCTCACCGCGCTCTGGGCTCATCCTCCTCCTTTGTAGTGAAAATAATTGCAGCATAAGCTCTTGCGGTGACGCAACATGATACATCCATCCTCTAGGCTTCGGTTTCTGTTTAAAACAGAAAGTTTATATTAGATCTTTCACTTGCATCATCATCATCATCATCATCACCACCACCACCATCATCATCACTACTGTCAAGTAAAATAACGTCATAATCATAATCTATAAGATGATCATCTTCATTCTCCAAGTCATGATCGTCTTCGCCCTCATCCTCATCCTCACCCTCATCCTCATCCTCATCCTCATCCTCACCCTCATCCTCATCCCAATCCTTATCCTCATCGTCCCCATCAGAACCCTGATATTCATAGAAGTAATCATCGTCATCATCCTCTTCATTAGGAGAAATGCAACAAGGCATCAGAACCTTTTTCCAAAGAAGTAACATCACAGAAATTAGTCCCCACCTACTATATAGTTTGTAGAATCAACATTTGTACCCAAACTCGCAAGCAATTACCATCACGAGTTGTAAAAAATTCATTTATCCCCAGCCTTCTGCAGATGGATGGAAACAACTGACCACACCCAAGATAGTCAAACTAAAGCCTATATAAATCTACTCTCCAAACTGCGTGCCACTTCACTATACCAAAATGAGTGAACAGCTAAGACAGAAATTTCCAATATAGATTAACTAGGAAAGAAACTGGACATAGATATGGAGGGCTGTTAAAACTAAAAGGGCCAAAAAATAAGTCTTTAGCTATACTCCCCTGCCAAAAAAACCCCAACATTTATGTATCATTTGAAGGAAGTTTGATAGTTCAACAAAGGAGGCAAAATAAAGAAAAGATACCTGATCTGGAATTAAAACTAGTTTTGTTATTTAGTTAGCTATTTAAATTTATTAGGAAAGGAATTAGAATATCTTATTAGAGGAGGATTTAGTTTTGATTCAAGTCACTGTTTTAGTAGGATCAGGATTAGCATATCTTTACACAACATATTTTTAAGTTTTCTTCTCCATTGACGATAAGGAGACATTCATATCGATTACAGGTTCCTTAGCTTTTATTTTCTTTTTGCACAAGATTAGTGTTTTTATTTTAACTTCCAATATCATGTATACATTACTATCTTGAGGAAACCTATTCAAATGGAAAATATGGTTTCTAGTCAACCCTCCATGTCAAGTATGATTACTGGCATTTCAAACACATGGATTAGAAATCATTAAAAGATTAGTTTAGTAATGCAATACCTGTTCAATGTTTATCGGAAGAGTAGCTCTCTCCATCGCCTTTGGAGTCCACATCTTTATGTCCCTCTCAATTCCACTGCTAGCAAGGACTGTCAAATGGGGATGAGACGCAATACAGTTCACCACATGCTTATCAGCTTCCATTACACGGATGAGCTCTCCACCCTTTTTCTTCCAGATAAATATGCGACCACAGTCAGACCCACTCACCACATAGTCACATCTTGGCCCAAAGAAGTTGACACCCTTCACAGTCTCACAGTTCGTATGCCCTTTATAAACTTGAGGAACAGCTTTATCATCAGCATCCACAACTGAAGGAGATTCTGATCCAGATCCCACATCACTTGTATCACTGCCCATGGAGAGTGTGGAGGACTGAACTAGATTAGGTCCCAATCCCATGTCTTTCGTGAAGAGATAGATGTGCTCATCATTATAAGAAACCAGAAGCTCGCTTTGATCTGAGAATGACAAGCCTGTTATTCCAACATCCTCGTTTCCGATCAAATGTGGGGGACAAAAGTAATCAGTAGGTTGACCAAAATCAGTTGATGCATCCCATTTATACTTGCGGATATCATAAAGCCGAGCATACTCATCCAATCCTGCAACTGCAAACAGATTTGGGTTTCTTGGATCAATTGTGATTGCATTCAGATTCACAACTGACATATGACCCCTCCTTTCAACCGGTTGACAAGTGAAAAGCTCTGTAGCAGTCCCACTTCTAAGATCAAACTGCACCACAAGTTGGCTGAGTCATATACATGTATAAATTGTTTAAAATGAATGATCACAGAAACTCTCATTCTAGAAAATAGCAAAACACTGTTGAATAAACAGATTAACATCGCATGTAAGATATGAAGTTGGACAAGAAAGACAAAAGAAGATAAGTAAAAGGACTCCATAACTGAGCAGCTCTTTGGATCATAGAAGCCTATTAAAGTTGTTGATTTACACTAAAAGGGAAAATCTTTGATTTACAACCACTATAAGTGATATATTCTCAACTCACATGTTGAACTAGTCCGTCCTCACCACAAGTATAAAATATGTGAGAGCTTCCAGGAATGATAGCCAATTTATGTGCTCGTCTTTGATGCCTCCCAAGCAATGTAGTCTCCACTTGTCCATGCTCTGATATTTGCGCATGTCGAACCTAATATTGAAGATAGCAGAAACGAATAATCCCAGTAACCAGAATATTAAAAAGAACTATGGACCATAAGTTGAAAGAACACAAGGACAGCACAAGACCTCTTCTTGACTAACAGCGGTGACAACAAAAGCACCTAGAACAGTTACAATTATCAAAAATAATATCAACACATTATGGTTAGATAACCAAGTGAAGCAATCATTCTCTCCACTTCAGTGAATGTTGTTCATCAAAATGCAGAAAATATACGTCAAAAAATCATTTCTGACTTATAAATCTTTTTCTAAAATACGAGGGTTAAGGCACCAACTAATTCTCATCCAGGAACACCATCCGAAAAGGATGAATTACCTGACCATCTGCTGCACAAGTAACAATGCTACGGTCATCCGTGTTTGGCATGATCTTCGCTTGGAAAACATTATTACTATGGCCAGAATGGAATGAGAGTTTGATACGTCCACTTTCCCATTCCCAGAGTATTACTTGCTTGTCATCGGAACCAGAAACCAGGATGTCTCCATCTGCATTGAAGCTTACTGTGTTTACACAACCTTTATGCTTGTCTAGCTTCTTGTAGATCTCAAGTCGTTGCA
Source organism: Erythroxylum pedicellare (assembly GCA_027563575.1). Taxonomy (NCBI): domain Eukaryota; kingdom Viridiplantae; phylum Streptophyta; class Magnoliopsida; order Malpighiales; family Erythroxylaceae; genus Erythroxylum; species Erythroxylum pedicellare. The sequence continues at coordinate 45,660,498 of JAOQMP010000209.1, forward strand.
CAAGGTCCTGTATCATATAACAATCATCAAATTGAAGCTTCAATATATCAAAGTGAAACTACATACAGTGAGAAGACATTAATCATTCGTCAGACATCATCGACTCGAGTGTTTTGCAAGCTGAAAGCTAAGTAAATGAAACTAAATAATGACAATATATTGGTGGAACTTATATTATCAGTTAAAGAGTGCTTCAAACGTGACAATTTAATAGATGAAAGCATGCACATAAGATCTATTACTTCAAGTTGCTTTGTAGTATAAGCTTTTGATTAACTGCTATAATAAATCCTCAAGGGGGTTTTTAATATATATCTTAAAATCGACATCGCAATAGCGAGCAATCTTCAAATATTGGGCTAGCATTTCCCTGAGAAATCATTAAATTCTTTCGATTTTTGTTTCATACACATAGCCAACGGCTAAAAAAGAAACGATAGTTTACATTTTAAACCTCATTCTGAAAGTTTCAAGCATTTCTTCTTCAGCTTCACATTGAAAACTAAATGGTAATTAGTATTATAGTCTTACGTCACCATACTACTCCTTTTAGATCTTATTACAAAATGAAATAATAAAAGTTCAAGTAAGCTAGAATCCAGTCAAATCTAGTAGTTTTGAAATAAATGCAAATAGAATAAGGGTTCACTTGAAGTGCATTAACAATATTACAGTTGCGTCGGTGCTATACTTGTGAGCTTTCAAAATACAATCACAAAAATACATTCAATTGTAGTGCAAAATACTAACATAAGTCCGATAATATATAAACAGTCCTTTCTGAATTTGTCATCGGTTAACAAACATGAGACAAGACAAAAGATTCAGTTCAATACACTTTCATATTCATTTACCCGATATTTTCTTCTGAAGTTCCCAGTTTACTAAATCAACTACAATATGAAATTTGGAGATAAGACAACAAACCACCAGTATAACAAGAAGAATGGGCGACGATTGTCCACACTACTCTAAAACCCTTACTATCGGTTGCTACCCTATAAACTTAAGAGCTCTAAACTAAGAATTCAAGTTTGTATAAAAGTACAAGCTCAAGTAACCAGTATCAATCTCCTAATAACTTGTGATTGAGCATAAAACTATGCGGAACATGACTGCAAACCTAATATCCATGGCTGCACACATAACTTTGAGGAGCAAGTTATTTTTTACTTGGAGGACCAAAAAAAGCAAGCAGAGAATTCAACCACAGTGCATTTCAATCATTTATCGGATAACAAACACACAACCTTCCGGATATTCACAATTCAAGACAAAAGATCAAGAAAAAAGGGGGAAAAAAAGGGAAAATCACAGCAGAAGAAGGTAAAAACCGACTCTTTGTAGACCTTGGAAGCAAGACGACGGTGAGCGAAGTCATGGGTCGAGAGCTCGCCGACCTCTCGGTGCCAAACGTCGACCACCGCCTTCTCAAAACTCGTTCTCGGCCTCTTTCCTACCATTTTCAAGAAAAAAGAAGACAAACCCAGAATCGCAAAACGAGAAAAGAAACAGAAAAGACAGAACTTTGATCAAGAAATTTGATTAAATCCAAAAGGATCGGCGAGTAAAAGATCGACAAAACAAATGCATAAGAAACAACAGTGAAGACAACAGATTGAAACTGGAGATACCCTCTATCCTAATCCCTCCCTAGAATCATTTACGATACTCTAAATAACTCCCCATGCTTAATAAGATCACTTCCCTTCTCGATCTCTCAAATCTCCACACTATTATAACCATCGTACTATGCTGTGGTTCAGAGCAATATAATCTCCGTAGTTTATATTTTATAGTTGCTGTTTGTGAGTGCTTGAGCATACATGTGTAGTAGCATGACACGTGGCGCCATAACAACGGTAGATAAGCATGTAATGCTCGTTTAGCCGTTGGATGAAGGTGGGCGGAACCGCATGATAAATGACACTACCGAAACCTTTTAGAACATGACTTCAGAAGTTAACGATACTGAGAATCGGTTCAATCTGATCTGAAGTTAACTGGTTGAATCTGGGTTGATCAAGACTTTTAAAATTAAATGTAACTCAAAATCACCGGATAGAGCTTGAAATCGATTCTGCAGCGGTGATCGAGATCCTTTCCTCCGTTGACATTCGTTCTTGGGCGTTTAACTCCATAATCAAGGATATTTACGAACTGTTTGCTCACAATTGGACTGTTGCTTATCGGTATATCTACCGAGAGGGCAACAGATGTATCGACTAGCTCGCAACTTTTGCAGCACATTTTGATGTAGACGTTTATTATTTACCCACTATATTCATTGGGTACCATTTATTCCTCTTAGAGGATATATCTGAGATGTGTTTTCCGAGCCTCCTATTGTAATTTTCTTCGTTATATGTCCCTTCATCAAAAAAGAAAATTTAACTCGTTAAATTTAGATTGGGTTGATCTGTTTTTTTTTTTCTCCCATTTCTATCATAAAAGAGTGATTCTCCAAAGTTATGGTAAAGTTGGTATACATTTTATGAGCTCTTGTCCTAATGGAGTTTTAAGTAACACTTGTAGGATTTGTGTCTTTCCATTTCAAGGAGAAGTAGATGACAGGATGAAGAGGCAAAACAATGTAGTGAAAAAGCTTCCAATTAGAGGAAACAAACTAATAAAATGACAAGTTTGGATCAAACCAATGAATCCAACATCAACATTAATATCATCAAAGATGGAAAGAGAGGAAATTTCTTTCCTTTTGGAACTTTTACATGATTGATTTTGACATATTATGATGTTTATTTTTTTATAATTAAGGTTGATTTTCAGGTTAGGAGACAATTAAAAATTGAGTTTGAGTTTGCAGCTTCTGAAAGAACTCTAACCAGTTGACTCTCTCAGTTGGCCAACTTTTTCTCCAACTTTTTCTCAATCTTTATGACCTTAAGAAAGATGACAAGGTAGAAACAGTATGCCAAAAAACCCGGAAACTGTATCGAATTCGACTGATCTTCCGGTACACGGGATATTGATTCTGCAGATGCAAATAGTCACCACAATATGGCACAATCCATTTGATGTATGTTTTAACCTCCAGCTACTCTGTAGGTACCAAATACCTGGAAATGGTCAGGAGTGAAATTGTTATGAGAAAGCTAAGTTAGTGTATCAGAGTTTTTGAATTCTAAAATCATACAGACCTAACTTAGATACAACTACTCTATAGAATGACTGATGCAGGAAACTATACTGACAATCGGGTATAATGAACGAGACGTGTATTGTGATTATCTTCGTATTCTCAAAGGCCCTTACCTTGATGGTAACATATTAGTCCTAGGGATACACCTTTGTCTTTGAACCAGATTGGAAATTGATGTACCTAGGAAGGAATTATACAATTCTTCACCAATTTCCCACATCGGTTTACTCTTTTGGGCATGGAAATCTGGAAGAGTGGCCATCTCTTCCCGGTTGTAGTTCCTCTCCCTTCTGCTGCAATTGTGGATCATCATCAAATATAAATTGAACTTTGTTGAGTTCTATACTATCTGGCATTCCATAATCTCCCAAAGTTGAAAGGTTAACAAGTGCCACAAATAAGCATTAGTAGCCAGAATCAATCCAACTTCGTGCTGTTTGTTTCTGGATATTGTTCCTTTCCATCATCCCTCTAATGTCTGCTGCATCATCCCAACACCCCATATTAGCATACATGTTGTGTAGCAAGACATAAGGAGTTGAACTCTCTGGTTCAAGTTTCATCAACGCTTCAGCTGCAACTCTAGCCATCTCTACCTTGTTGTGCACCCTTGAAGCACCCAGTAATGCACCCCAAATAGCCTTGTCCGGCTCAAAAGGCATGCTTTTGATCAAATCCAGGGCCTCCTCAAGTTGTCCATGCCGACCGACAATGTCGACAAGGGAGGCAAAGTGTTCAACCGTTGGCTCGACACCATATTCACTTTGCATTGATTTAAATATCCTTCGACCCTCTTCAACCAGCCCTGCATGAGCACAGGCATGCAGAACTGAAATGAAAGTTATGTAAGTAGGCTGCACTTCGAAATGTCTCATCAATTTGAAAAGCTCTAGAGCTTCTGAGGCATAACCATGGGATGCATATCCTCCAATCATTGCATTCCAAGAGATAACTTCTTTCTTCAGTTTCAGTTCCTCAAAAATGGTTCTTGCCTCGAGTATTGCCCCGCATCTTGAGTACATGGTAATCAGGGCGTTATTTATCGGCGTGTCGGGAATAACTGTTTTTGTGACCAGCTGATGAATCTGCATACCCAGGTTCAGATCCATAATCCCAGTAGATACACTGAGAATTGAAGATAAAGTGTGTCGATCGGGTTTCTCACCTTCAGATTGCATCCTAAGAAAGAGCTCCATTGCTCCATTGAAATCTTCGTATTTTTCATACCCAGATATGACAGAATTCCATGATACCAAACTTTTTTCAGGCATCTTCTCAAAGAAATCACTAACAAGCTCCAGATTACCTGTCAGTGAATACCCTGAGACCATCAAGTTCCATGAAAGGGTGTCGCGATTGGGCATTTTGGAGAAGAGATTTGACGCTTTCTCCATATCCAACACATGAACATATCCACTGATCATAGTATTCCATGAAAATGTATCTCGTTCGATCATTTGTTCAAAGAGTTCCTGGGCAGAAACCATATCTCGAGCCTTTACATAGCACATGATCATGGTATTCCAAGACACCACATTTCTCTCAAATCTCTCATTGTTTTTGTCTCTTTCGTCATTACAAAACGGGATTCGATCAAAAAGTTTTCGAGCTTCATCAACCAATCCTTTTTGGCCATACCCGGCAATCAAAGTATTATATGCATGCACCAGATTCTCTTTTGCACCATCCTTATTCTTGTACTCCAACAGAACTCTTGCAGCTCCATCCAATTCCTCATTCTGAATAAGACCCGATACAAGTGCACTAAGAGAAGCTGCATCTCTCTCCGGCATCTGGTTAAAGAACTCAATCGCACGCATCATGTCGCCATTCTGCAACAACCCTGAAACCACAGCATTCCAGGATACAACATTCCGATGAGGCATTCTATCAAACAACAACAATGCCTGATCCATCATCCCATTCTTCGCATACCCGCTAATCATGGTGTTCCAAGATACGCAATCCCTCTTTGGCATCATCTCAAAAAAGCACCTACCCTCCTCTATAAACCTGTTCCCTCCACATGAAACATACCCAGAGATCATCAAGTTCCAAGACACAACATCTCTCTCAGGCATTTCGTCGAACAACTTCCTCGCCTTAGTCATCTCCCTCCTCTTCACATACCCACTTATCATTGAGTTCCAAGAGACCGTGTTCCTACGTCCCATATTGTCAAAAAATGCTCTTGCTTCGTTAATCTGACCAATTCGTATGAAATGAGAGATCTTCTTGTTCTCTGCAAGTAAACTAGTGTCCCTAAACGAGTTTCTGGGTCTTGAACCTGAAGAGAAACAGTGAAAACCTAAAGTAGCAAACTCAGACGCGCGCCTAGAAACCTCAAAAGTTCCAAACTTGGTTAAAGTGTCGATCTTTAACCTCCTCATCATCTTCCAACAAGTCAGGAGAATCATTACCAATTACTCAGAACTCACTTACATATCATGGAAAGGGTGGTATGCACAGTACATGTGTCATGGACCAACCGGAGCCACCAGCATCACTGGGGCGTTCACCACCGCCAACAACCGCCGCCGTTCCTTAGGAAAAGATTGAGTTGTAGTGTCTGCGTTGGACTAAGCAAACAAGGCGAGCGGTTCTTATCTTCTGTTGCCACAAGCACTACCAATGAAAATGTGAACCGCTTGATAAGAAAGTTTGTCGGATCGTCGCCGAAACCAGTGGCTCTTGATGCTCTCTCTCACCTTCTATCTGCTCATACTACACACCCTCACCTCTCCTCCATAGCCTTCCCAGTAAGCTCTCTCTCTCGCTCTCTCTCTTTCTACGTCTCACTCTTTCTAGACTTGATTGAAGTTTGAAACTTTATAAGTTCGTGGAAGATAGAAAAGTTGGAAACTTTGACGTGGATTCAGATTGCCCATTTAAAGATTACCCAAGAGCATCACTTTATGAGCAATTTGTCTCCATTTCTGGGGTTTCTCTCTTCTTCTTAGCTTGATATTGGATATTTCAATGGAGTAACCCCAGTTCTTGTGTCGATTTGTGTGTTCATTGCAGCTCTATTCAGAGATTAGTGAAGCACCATGGTTTGATTGGAATCCCAAGCTAGTGGCACAACTTGTTGCTTTGCTTGAGAAACAGGGTAGGTATGATGAGTCTGCAACTCTTCTTTCTGAATCTATTTCCAAGTTACAGTCCAAAGAGAGAGACCTCCTTCAGTTCTACTGCAACTTGATTGAGTCCTACTCCAAGCACAATGCATTTCATGGCTTTGATGATTCATTCTCTCGCTTGAATCAGCTTGTTTGTGATTCCAACTCTTTTTATGTGAAAAAGCAAGGGTACAAGGCAATGATCAGTGGATTGTGTGAGATGGGGAGTCCTAGAGAGGCTGAGGATTTGATTGGTGAGATGAGAGGGAAAGGGCTCAAAGCATCCTTGTTTGAGTTCAGGTGTGTTTTGTATGGATATGGAAAACTAGGATTGTTTCAAGATATGCACAAGACTCTTCAACAAATGGAAAGCCAAGGACTTGAAGTTGACACAGTTTGTTCAAACATGATTCTTTCTTCTTATGGAGCTCACAATGCACACTCTCATATGATTCATTGGTTGCAGAAGATGAAGACTTCTGGCATTCCTTTCTCTTTAAGAACTTACAATTCAGTATTGAATTCTTGTCCTACAATCATGTCGATTGTCTCTGGCATAGATAGTCACTATGGTTATCCAATTTCGTTTCGAGACTTAATGGAGGTTTTAAATGAAGATGAGGCCTTGTTGATTAAAGAATTGGTTGAATCATCAGTTTTGAGTGAGGCAATCAAGTGGAGTAACTCTGAAGCGAAGCTGGATTTGCATGGAATGCATTTAGCTTCTGCTTATGTAGTTATGTTGCAGTGGATGGAGGAGTTAAGGAATAGATCTATTGAGGGAAAGCAAGTTTTCCCAACTGAGATCACAGTGGTCTGTGGATCAGGAAAGCATAGCAGCATTAGAGGGGAATCACCAATCAAATCTATGGTTAAAGAACTTGTGACTCGCACAAGAAGTCCACTGAGGATTGACAGGAAGAACACTGGTTGTTTTGTTGCTAAAGGGAAAGCTATTATTGAATGGCTGCAATAAGTTACTGCAGAATTTTCTTATATTTAGATTTGAGTTGTTGAATCTTATAAAGTATTGTCAAATGCATAAAGCTTGAAAATTGTCGACATAATACAGTCACTGGGTAGATTACCGAACGAATCGATTCTTTACTGATATACAGAATGACTATCATACATTTCTTGTTCGAAGGCAGAAGATGTAAAAGACAACCGATTGCATATGTACAGAGACCACAAGCTGCTAGGTCTTACAGGGGATCCAGTTGTAAATGCTAGCAAGCAACTTAGCACTCTTCAGGATCTTCCCTCTATTTCTACTTTGCCTTGAACTTTTACATACACTCTCCAATCTTTCACCATTAAAACCACGGCATCCACCATATATACATCTTCCCAAGATTTTTATGTGAAACTGCTTCAGTGATCAAGCGACGAGCCTGACCTTCGACTGCTAGAGGCAATGATGGCGCGGCTCCAACACCAACGACCACTCCTTGCAATCTCGCCTCAATATTACTGATGGCTCTCTGCATTCATCACCGTAACAATCTTTAAGTAAAAGTTAACCAATTTGTAATGTTGAGAGATTTTCTGACAGAAGATAAACTAAGGTCAATGATCAAAACCTGTGCATGTGGGTTCTGAACTTCTACACCACTGGATTTATGAGATTTTGTCCATTCCACTAGAGGATCATGGATGAAAGTCTCAAGAACACTCATCAAAGTCTCTCTGTGTGTCCTCAACACTGAAAGTGTAATTTCGCAGACTCTCAAGAATACGCCTTCATATCCAGTGATGCCCAAACCATCTATCATGTTCTGCAAATAGTGCCCATGAGAATAAGAAATGACAAATCATAAATTGACTATTCAATGCTTATACGTTCTTAAATACTTCAGCCTCAAGTTTAACTCCATGATTCCATGAATTTTGTTCCATTATGTGGTTATTACAAGAAGTTATTCAGGGAGGACAGGTTACTGTTAGTACAGCTAGAATACAATTACATGGCATTTTTGTACTTCTGTCAAAAGGAAACTTCTTGTTACCTGCGTCAACCTGAAAGGTACCAACTCAGGCTTCTCCAGTTGCAACCCTTTGTCAAAGAGGCAGCTGAAGTCAACATGAACGCAATCACCGGTAGTAGAGTCAAAGAGAATATTTTCACCATGACGGTCTCCCAAACCCACAATGTGTCCAACCATTGACCAAACTGCAGTTGTGTGGGCATAAGCAACCCGAGCCCTAAACCAAGCAGCAGGCTCAGAAAAAGTGGTCAAAAACCATTTATGGAAAACTGGAGGGAACATAGGAAGGATCTTGTTTTTCAACATCTCATCCTCTGGCATTTTGCCTTGGCATTGATCATAAATTCTTTTGATCTGAGGATTTGTCTTCTGCCTATCAAACCTTCCACAGGTTATATATATATCTTGAAGAATATGTCGAAGTCCACGAGTATGTGGCACCCATTCAACCATACCACAATCTTCTGTAAGAGGGATTACTGCAAAAGTGCGAATGTACAGTTTCCTTCGACGGCTTTCAGGATATTTGGATAGCAAACGATTTATCATGGCAGTAAACTCCATCATACGAGCATCTTTTCTGAGGTCATCCTTGGGTTTACATAGGAATGGGCGTTCAATGCCATCACTACCCAATAGAACAATCTGCAAAATGTAAAAATATATTATTCCAAGAAAAATAGTACCACAGAGAACAATCAAGTCACTTAGACATTTTTTGGCATATTCTTATTTCAAAACAGAAGTTGCATTCAACAGAATATATTTGTGCCAATATTTCCATGGTATTTTGTAACCAAGTTGTGAGAACTAAAAATTTGCAAATCTAGTGTAATGTTCTAGCTAGAATTAAAAAGTGTCATGCTCGGACTTTTTTTGTTGAAAGATGTGCAGCAGAAGAACATACTTTCTTAGGTCGCTGAAGAGATGAAAGAATCTCGGCCTCATCAGATATTCCTGAAATTGATGGAAGATCTGAACCGGAGAAAATATTGAAAGTGAGTGGCTCACTATGATTGATTTCATAGGTTGGCAAACTAACAGTAAGAGATTGTTGAATTGGCATGATAATTTCCAATGGCATCATCCTTTTCAAGGCACTGAATTCAGTTGAGATATTAATTGTTCTTGCTTTTGGCTGCCCCGGGTGGAAGCACAACTTGATAAGATGATCAATTAAGTTTGCAAACTGTACAAACAAATTGCTTCCACCATTTCCCTGGTTGAAACCTTTCTTAGCTTCTTGTATGATTGCAGCAGCTGCCTCTCGCCTCGAAGGGACTGCAGATTTTGAAACAGCTGCCATAATCCACAAGGCTTGTTGTGGGTATTGCCAGAGTACAGAGGTGATGATGCGTTTCACCAATTTAACTATTTCTTCATTCTGGTGGCAGATTCGCGAAACCAATTGTGGAAGAACTGTTAACCATTGATATGTTGGCAAATCTTTCAAACAGCCTCTGATTATGCTCATCACCTGGCAAAATATTATAATGGAAGAATTATTGCTTCAGTAAACAAGAAGTTCACAATGCAGTTCAGATTAATAAAAATTTAAACGGCAACAACACATTACCTTCTCATGAACCTTTCTCAAATCTTCATTGTATGATGACCTGCACTGATGATAAATGCTTCCAAACTCAAACCACAGCGTCAGCAATCTTGGAAGAGCCTGAAAGAGATTTTTGTGCCCCTTATGCAGCCCCTTAGCATAGAATAACAGCACATCTGGAAGATGATAACACCAACGCTTCTCAGCATTTGAAGAAGCAGGAGCACAAGCTGCTGGCACTACCCTGGGACCTAGTTCAGAGTTGTCTTCCTGACGCTTCCTGGCGTCCAAAAGAACCTCATCACAATACTTAGCCAAATAAAAGAATCCTTTTTCCCACTTAGGCTGTAATTCTCTCACCCGGGAATAAAGGCTTATGACATCTTCCTTTTGCTTCTGCCCACTGTAATGGATCCATTTGGTATACAAAAGGAGAGTCTTTGCCACATTTTGATTCTCATTCACACCTTGAGTATTGGAAGGTGATGATTGAGGATTCAGCGGCACTAATGAAAGACTAGTAATTGATGACCTTGCAGCAGAGCCTAAAACCTTCTCAGGCATACGTAGGAGAAATTGCTGCAACTCTGCAATGGCACCGTCCGCTCGCCTTGTACTCCACAGAAGCTTGGCTTTATCCATGTGAACATTAGGTGAACCAGAAGTCTGGGCTTCCAAAATAGCACGGTTAGCAGTCTCATAGTGACCAGCCAAGCGGCAAAGTTTTGCATATTGAAGCCAGCAGTTGCCAACCTGAGCACCAAGGCCACTGGCATTAAACACCAACCTCCGGAAAGCCAAAAGGGGCTCCCTTGCCCATAGTGATGGTTGCGTAAATCTGAGCCGATTTTCCCAATTCTCCATCAATTTGGTAAAACCAATATCTTCCAAATGAAATATTTTCTCCAAGAAAGAGTCACCAAGAAGAAGATTATGGAAATCCTCCAATTCCCTTAACAGGTGAAGTTTCACAATGAATGGGTATGCTCGGATGTAGGAATCCATGCCTGCAGCAGCAAGAGGAGCAATAAGTGCTTGTTTGGACAGTGCAATTTTCTCAGACACTGAGAAATGATCTTTGTTCATCATAGCCCTGAGAATCTTTGCAACATCCATGTCAAAGGTAGCATTGCTCTCTGAGCCACTACAAAGTAAACCTTCTTCATCAGCTCCACTAAGGTATTCATCCATCAAATCCCACCTGCCAAGCCTCCAAGCTGCCTGCACACCATGCATGCACCATGTTTTCTTGTATTGAGGAACCCTAGAAATTAAGCCATCCACATGAGTGACCATTGCTTGAAGGTGGCACATATTCAATAAACAGTTGAGGACATCTGAATGTCTCTGGACAGAAGTGGGCTCCATCTGCAAAGCCTGCTCACAAGAGGTCAAAACTTCAGCCCAGTTACCTGACTTTTTATTTATTAAGAGCTGGTCTTGTAGGCTTAATGATTTACGTAAAGATGCCAAGCCAGAGAGACCGTCAGGTTCATCAAGGCAGCTGTATATTTCCATGAGAAATGTAACATCTTCGTCCTCAAAACTGCCACTTCTCTCAGCAGCAGGATTGAATGAGCCTGATTTTCCATGAACATGAGACTCAAAGTACATCAAAGATCTTGCATAAGCCTGACACCTGAACGAAGCCCTGGCAAGGGTTAGCTTTGGAACTGCATTCAAAAGCTCTGAAACATGTCTGCATTGCACCAGCAGTTCCTGATCTGTCAAACAAGCGGAACTTTGATCCTTCGACCTGGATGCTTGCTTCTTAGAAGCTGAGGATTGAATGGACTGGGAAAGGGCTAGCTCCTGTTCAACATCATCTACCCATTGGCCCAGATTATCAAGGAGAGTGAAAACAGCTTGAATGCAAACTTCACTTTGCCCATTACTGATGACGTGGCATGCAGTGCTGCTGTTATCAGATGCAGCAGCATCAAGAACAGACAATACTTCTTCAGCTATGCCATGGCGGGCTTCTGCAGAACCATAACAGACAGCATTAAGAACTAAATAAGGGAGAAGATAAACTGCTACTTGCATGTCATGGCGTACTATTCCCCGACAAGCATTAAATATGCTTGCACGAGACCCAGTCGCATGTGCAGTCAGTTTTCTTATCCATGAAAAAATCCATCTTCTAAATGACATGGATGGTCGGTAGATGGGACCAGTTGATGTTGAATCAGCCACATTTGGAAGCTGAAACCTAGAGGTTAAGCAGGGGGCTATAATCTCTTTAACATATTTGGAGAATCTGTCCCACAATCTCTGGCCTCTAGCATTCATCCCATGGTTATTACCTGTATGCTTATCCTTCAGCATTTGTGTCAAAGAAATTCCAGCATTCTCATCTAGAGATGCCCCACATCCTGCAATCTTTAGCAGCTCCTGTATTGCCAACGCAGCAGAGTCTTGAATAATGGTATCAGGTGCAGCTCTAAAAGCCCTAGCCAGATGCTTGTGAATCAACTCAAAGATAAGGTCATCATCTGAACATTCAATTTTGAAGCGCTCAGATGAAAAACCTTTTATTTTGGCAGGATCAACTGCACCCAATGCTCCGAGACAATCAGCAGACACTAACTTCAGCCGTTGGCCAACAATAGTCCTTGATTCTTCTGCACATCCTTGTAGTAAGGATGTTATCAAAGAACTCAAAGCATCCATGTCTGCAGCTACTTCACCAGTGATCAGAGCAGCAATATCCTTGCTTCTCACAGTGAGTAACTTGCTCAATTCACAGACTACCATATACCTAACATTCAAGTTTTCGTGGTTCAACCCATCAGCAATATGGCGCAATTGATCCTTTAGAGTCATTGAACCACGTGCTTCTTGGATAGCTTTATTGACCTCTGATAGAGCAGGTATACTAGGTAACGGAGGAAATTCGTGACTATGCTGCTTCAAGATAATTTTATTGTTCAACACAAGTTCTTCCAAGATTTTTACCACATTCGTCAAATGTACAGAAGAAGTATCTTTGCATCTCTCCAAAAAAGGAATAAGGGCGGCAAAAACTTGGGAAATTACATGCTGGGTGCTAGATGGTGATTTGTTTGCCAATTGTTCAACGAAAAATTGCAAGACAGAGAGACCATCACTTTGTATAGATTCTTTATCAATGGCATGCATGAGAAGAACCATTAGTTTGGGCACATAAGTACTAAGCTGAGAGCCCATCATTTCAATTAGCATCTTAATGCGTTGCAAAGCTTGTCTCTGCAGTGAAAAGTCCTCTCCATGAAGCATTTTCCTATCGATACTGTTAAGGAGACCAACAAAATGATTCCTCAAAAATCCTGGAAGATCTTCAGCGCCAGTTAGAACTCTGGCAATTTCTTTTATCATTTCAGGCACTCTTGACAGCCTGCAAACAGAAACAAAATGATGATGGTTGACAGAAGAAATTACCATAAAGCAATATGATGGACAACTAACATCTCTCTACTCCTACAAGGAATTCACTTGACAATGCAAAAGGAACATATTGACCTGGAAGCATAAGAAATCCCTTAGTGATGGTCTCATAAGGCAGGATAAATGATTCTTAGTTACAAGCTGAGCTGATGTTCTTATGCGTCTTGCTAATCTAAAATTGATGAAACTTGAATACAAAATACATTTAGTATACAGTAAATAAGAGAAGTTCCAAAAATGTTGATTACATAAAACAAGAGCATTTTCTTCTTTTTTTTTGTTGTTTATGTTTTTCATGGCATACACACAAGTGTAGAGATAAACAGAAAATAATTATTACGAAATCATACTTCCTCTTCAAGCCCCTCCCCAAATCTCTCTCCCTCTAAAGAACCCACTAAAGCCTGCACTAAAGATCTTCACTGAGTTAGATGCAAGAAGCAGGTGACCAAGTTTGTACCTTTGGCTTATCTCAACTGAATCACTACCATCAATAAAGCATATAAGTTCATCTAGAAGTGCAGGTAATGCAGCCGCAAATATTTCTTGATTGTCTGAACTAGTCTGATCATGGTAAAACTGCAAAGCAGAGTTTAACCCCTGCCTATCTGCTTGATGAAGAGCAAAAGCAAGTACTTTTGGCAGCCAATTAACTATCAGAGGCACCATATCAGTGTTCAAACATTTAGCTAACTCACTTAATGTATGAACAGATTGGCCATTATCTTGCCAAGATACCACAAGCTTTGGAAGAACTATGGGAACCATTCTCTCCACCAGTTTTTCCAACTCGACACCAACAACAGCTTCAGCAAACTCTTTGACCATTTTTGTGCGGCTTGTGAGGTTCCTAGTTAGATAATCAAATAACTTATTGCGGACATGAACAGCCTTTGAAAGTAATAGTTCCATCCCTCCTTTAAGATGGAAGATGCAACATTTTTGTATTACCCTTGATGCACTCAGCCTCACTGTCGTGTATGGATTATCAAGCTGATCAGCCAATAAAATTAGAGAAAAATAGAAGGTTTCACTGTGAACATTAACTGAGACCATAATTTGTGCAACAGAATCCAGAAGAGTCTCAAGGATCTGTGGATCTTCAGCTGTCACTAGAGCATGCTCGATTACTCCCAAAAAATTTTGTTCTTTAGATTTGTTTGAGTCCCCATCCATAAATAAACAACTCAATACGGAATCCTCAAGGAAGGAGCTCAACTGAGAGCTAAATGCATCTCGTATGCCCTTCCTTTTGTTAACAAGTAGATACTCGACACATCTAATCCACTCAGATCTTGTTTCTGCAAGCACATCTGCAGTCGCATGTGCAAGGATACGTCGAAGAACTCTCACGCAAGCAATTTGAACCTCTTCCAAAGACTCATCGTAAAGAAGCTTAAAGAATATAGATATGAGGTCTGTGAAACCAGAACATAAGTCTACTTCTATACTTTGCACATTACACAGGTGTATCATTTTCAAGTTCGCCTTATTATTGTTCATAACATTGCTGTCACACTTTGAGCACCAAAATCCTTGCAACAAATACTCAACAATCTGGGTATGATTCTTATAATTGGCATCTGAAAGTAACTTGCATTCACCTTTATGTATACCAGCAACACCACTGCAACACCCATAAAAGCATGACAAATAACCAAGAGATAAAGGAATCGTCTTTTTAACTTTGGCATGCTCTTCTCTCCTCAAAATCCTGCAAACAGAGACCATAAGAAAATAAATGATCCACTCAACATCATGACATGAATGAAACTTCATTAAGTAGTAAACAAGACAAATTAGCAATACATGCATGTGGGATTCTCAACCACAAACCATGTAGAACTTGGCCTAAGTGGATAGGAGGTGGAAGTACATCCTCATTCACAAAGGTTCAAACCTTGATCCAAAACTCAAGCCACATGTACACCAAGGATAAAAAAAAGATCTCGATAACATAACAGAGAGAATTGTAGGATATAAACACATGATAATGCCAAAAATCATAATCACAACACCCCTAACACATACCCCCATGTTTTGAGACCATGACCACAACGAGGCATATCTTCATTCTCCGAACACTTACATAAATTGAAGCACTCGTGGAAGGTTATTTAGTTATAGAAATGTTATAGATTCAAATATTGAGCAATGAAATTTAGTACACTTAAAATAGTAAATATTAAATTATCCCTTCTAGATTAATTAGGTCCTACAAGTTTTGCTAAATATTGGTATAAGAAACATGTGACAAGGCCATTAAAAAGTTTCTTATAACAATCAAGGTTCATAGTTTGGACTTATAAATCTATACCAACAATGAGATTTTTGGCACGGGAATAAAGCAAAGAGACAAGAATTTACAAGTGTTCGCTTACTGTAGCCTTTTGAATAAATGAGGGAGTAGACCAACATTTGACCACAAGATAACCACAGGCATGGAAATAAGAGTCTCACTTCTAACTTCTTCAGCTTCATCATCAAGACCCAAATCTAAGACTTCAAAAACACTTTCAGTTTTCAAGACATGGCCAAGCTTGGATGCAATTTGGACAGAGAGACATTTAGTCTTTGCAAGAGAATGTTGTGCACCAACCAAATGAGGATGGGTCCATGGAATTTTCAAGAATGAACGTGTAGTTTCGGCATAGTCACTTGAGATTTTGGAAAGCTGGTCATCCATGAGAAAGGATCCTAGAAGATGAAGAATATTTTAGCAAGTCTAAAACTGCAGCATGTGCACAAGTATAAACAGACACAGATAAACAGAAATTAGACCTATCTAGAAATTCAACTAATGCAAGGACTAATTATCAATGCAGATAACCAAAAATAAAACCTCCCAATCATAAGCCAACATAAGATACGGAAAGCTTTAAAACCTGCAAGTAGCAAGTAAGGATATCACAACAGTGTAGGATGATCTTCAAAATAATGACCTTTGTATTTGATAAATCTTGCAATTATAACCATCAACCCCAATCGTATCCTACAAATACTTTTCCAGTAGAGGACCAGCAAATCAGCACAGAAGATAAACGAGGCCTTCATAGCAGGTCCCCTTACCAGAAAAAAGCATTGCATTCGTTCAAGAATCTATGGTAACGTCAATACTATTAATTGGCAGAAATTTGAGTCAAAAACAATTATAACATAAACTTTGTCAACAAATTGGTAACAGAATTATTGCCTTACTTTGCATAAGCAATATGCTATGAATTCCTTCCATGTAAAGGGTGATATCTGTCATGAATGATCTTCCTTCGTTTACCTACATTAAATGAAACAATCAATCATTGGGGGAAACCAGCATATCAAAGAGAATTTCAAAAGTTAATCCTACCTGATCAGAAATCCATGGGATCCATCCAAGCATCTGCTGGAAGATGCGTCGAGACAGGTAGGTTATTGGGTGTCTACAGAAAGCAATACAGAGCACGCTAAGACCTGTCACAACAAGATCAGGTCCTAAAGAAGGAGGATTAACTGGAGGTTTCAAAAGTTCTAGGAACGAAAGGATTGATTTATGCATATGTCTAGCACATTCTTCATCTCTTCTACAGTAATATCTATGAGAAATGTTCGAATCTTCCAGAGTATTAGCGTGAAAAAGAGCAGCATCTCCATCTAACTTTTGACGTTTGGCATTGATAACATTGTCATCCTGGATATGTCTTTTTTCTCCAACACTCATGTTCTCAACTGGTTCGGTGCCCGAAGTCAACATATTTATGCTATCACCTATGGTTGACGCACTTGCAGTACAATTATTTGTCAACTTCTGTCCTACCTGCTCAGGGCCAAGAACAGAAAGGGCTACTTCAAAGCAATCAATCAAGGAAGCACATGGTTCTGGAAACCAAAGCATTTGCATCAGACATTCAGGTCTCCACACATATGAGGGACAGGTTCTAGCTATCCTTGTGTACACCCTGCATAACGCAATCTGCAAAATAGAATATATGATAATGAATCATAATGGAAGACAGAAACTTTTGTCCAACGATTATAATTAAAAAACAACATTTATCTTAAATTACACAGAGGATCTAACCTTAAGCTCTTGACTTTTTGTTCTCAACATTGAGTTGGGAAAAACATCTATTAAATCTGCAGCTGTTAGCTTTACAATATCATCAGGGCAACTAGAATGCAATGCATCGAGGCAACTGCCCATTGTTGAGTCATAGACTGCATTTCTGCCACACAAGTCGGTATTATTGAACTGCCTTTGATGATTAATTAGTATCCCCACGGTGGTGCACAATCTGCCCACCCCTTACAAAATAGAAGGTATGCAATGCCACATAGAAAAATGTAGGTGCTTGTGGCTATTTAAGACAGCAGAAAAAGAAAGAAATGTGTTTAACTCAAGTACACAGCATGAAGCTTACATTCACAATTCAACTACCACAGAATTTGACAAGCAGCATAAATTGCTTCCATAAAGCATTAAATCATTGTACAACCATGGTACCAACCAACGTGATAATAACTAGCGAAGATATACTATGCAAATGAACAAGGATACCACAATTTCTGCTTGAATTGGGACTAATAAACATAAACATCTATCAAAATTGTTCTTAACATTATGCTGTAAAACAGACTAATGGTGAGAAGTAAAACCTCCTTTCATATATTTCTGAATAGGTTCCAACCTATATACACATATAATCCTGAAAGGGGAAAATTTTATACAGGAATAGGTACTATAATAATGTCATAGAGTAGTCTTTGATACGTAAATAAATTGCATCACATAATGGAAATAAAAATACATCCAGCTGTCACCAACATTAAAAAACCAAAAATTCTACACAAAAGTTTAACCCAGCCACCACCCATCCCAATTTCAATTTAACACCAGCATCAAGAAAAGATAGGCCCATGATAATTTCAACTGGTGGAAAATGGGAGCTAGTCATTTTAGTCTATCTTCACTCCACAATATCAAAACAATATCAACCAAGGCAACTGGATCATATCGTATAATAAAGAAAATTCTTCATCAGGAATTTCTAATACATGTCGCAATTAGCAAACACAGCAACTGCTATTTTAATTTTTCCTACCCCAGGTTATATTAGATTTGCTATTGAAGAGTATCAACAACAAAAATAACAATAAAAGTTTGAACTTTTATATGCATACCTGTACAAGGGGAGCCCATCTTTGTCCTCGCTTAATATCGTAGCTATCGACTGAATTACGTTTCCATGAGGAATGATGTCGTAATTTATCACTGAGCCAGTGATCCGTGCAAAATCAAAACATGCCTTCCACAAAATTTTAAATGTCAGGAAAAAAATAACGTAAAAAGGCATCACAAGTGACATGAAGAGACAAACAGAAGTGGTACTTCCAACAATGCATCCAACAAGCACATACATTAAATGGAATAAGTGAAGACCACCAATTCACTATAATGTAATACTCACCATTTGCAAGTCGGCATCTCCATAACATAAGAGAGAACATGCAGCTGAAACATTTGATATATTTACAAGTCCCTCCACATATAGAGTTCCTTCAGTTAAGCATTTGTTTAGAAGTTTAATTATCCATGTAGCAAAGGGTGGCCACCTTTTTTTCCCTGAGATGTTGACCAAAATACCAACATCGTCAACAGGTTTATTGCTTTCAGGTAGCTCAGTGAGACAAGAAGGATCATTGGTAATTCCAGCAAAGGACAAAGAGAAGCATTTCAAGTTCAACTGAGCATGATCCAAAATACTTGAATTTCCAGCGGAAAGTGCTGCAACATGCAAAAGATCTGTATGCAGAAGAGGAACTAATTAGTGTTGGGCATCATTCCACCTCGAATACAACTATAAACACATTGACAAACAGTAAACAATTATAGAACAAGTATAAAGAAAGTCAGGTTGCTCTTCATTATTTGTAAAGGAGGCCGTAAGCAGAAGCAGTATGCACCAAGCTCCTCACCCAACAAAATAGAAAAGGCAAGATGACATTAGAAGAACATATAAGTTTCTGACTTGGGTCAGGGAGTTGCTAGGTTGTAGGCATCTTTAGAAGATATGACAACCAATCTATCAAGCAAACTATATAGAACTGATCTCTCATTAATGAAAAGTTTGACAAGAAGTAAATCAGAACAATTCAACTATCAAGGACTCTAACATGTCTACCACGTAATAGTAAATAAATTATTATGTTGTTATATCATTACCTTCCACAGCCGTCATGGCATCAATGAAAAATTTACAGTACACATCTCGTGCCCCCGTACGAAGCAAGGATAACAAGGATCCAACAGTTTCAAAAACTACTCCATAGCGCAACCTGCGACACAATGTGGTTATCCCCATATACAGTTGTTAACACTCATATCAATTGCCCCATACATCCAAGCATATATAAATACCAGAACAAATCGGACCACATGATGATAATTTGAAGCAATACTACCGTTTGGACATAACTACGAGGTGTGAACCTTTAACTTCAGACAGTCAATTATAAACAAGGATTCTTGTATCAAAGTGTAAAGCAAAACCACCTTTTATATATTGTGCTTCAAAGCAGAACAGTGGTGCCAAATAGAACCAAGGGACGTGATGCCAATGCAAGTCCATTCAAACATAAAATAAGCCAGAGAAAACTCACTAACCGAAATGCAGGTTCTGCGAAGAATGGCAAAACCCTGCCAATGAGGGGAATAACAGCGCTGGCTTTCCCATGGTAAAATACACCAGGAAAATTCCTGGCAAGGTGAGAAATCAGCTTTAACACAGCTACAACCTCTCTCTCACTCGCTGCACAAAAACCAAACAATGCACATTCAAAAAAGAACGACTGTGTCAGATAAAGACAGAATCTTTCACACAATATGATCAAAAACAAGAGGAGATAAGCTTAACCCAATTCATATCACATTATTCCTTCAACATGGTCATGTCCGGTTTCACTAACCTTTCTCAAGAAACAAACATAAAGTCCACTAAAAACTAAAGTACCTGAGGAGGAGGGGATGACATAGGCATGGAGGAGATTGGGAAGGACAGAGCGTAATCTAATCTCCAAGGCGCCGTCGTCTTCGCCACCGCCACCGTTGTTGGGAGACGACGATGAAGTGGCAGCTATGCGTTCTCTGAGTTCATTAACCAAACTCGAGAGGTTCCTAGCCATTTGGCCCCAACTCTCTCCCTCGTTGCGCTTTCACAGTGTTCTTGTGTCTTGGGTAGTTAAATTTGATTAGTGGGAGTGAGAGAATTAGCGGGGGACAAGAAGAGACAGAGATTCCCCATTGCCATTTCCTTGCTAATGGGCTCAACATTTTGCCCACTTGTCCAAGGCGATTGCTTGTTCAAATTTTTTGTTTGAAGCTGATTAACATTAGTTAATTATGCATTACCCCTTCAAAGGATGATCCCGCCCCCGCCTTTCCGGGCTGGGCCTTGGGCCGGATCAATTGAACCGATTCAAAAATTTATGTTCCGAATTCAGGTCCATTCTAATTAATTTTTATTTAGAATTTAAAAATAATATTATTTTTATTCGACACTTTTAAGATTCGGCGAGTAATTCGAACTCGAATAAATGAAACAGAAGATTTGATGTACAAAACCTTATGCCTAACTCCATCCGTCCATATGGTACTCGAAATTATTTAAATTATTTAAATGACAATATTTTGAAAAGTTTTTAAAAACAATATCATTTCGGTCTTAAATCTGTTTAAAGTTTAAGAACAAAACGACATTGTTTTATATCATAAACTTTTTAAAATTTAATAACAAAACGACGTTATTTTGTAATAAGAATGTGTATCAAGTCAAGCTTCGGGTTGACCCACCAAAGCTTTGGGATTCACATATTTATTTATGTGAATCCCGCATAAATAAATATGAAACTCACATAAATGAATGGCTGAGATTCATGAAACAAAATAAGATACCATAATATTGGACAGAGGATCCTGTCTCGATCCCATCCCCGCCTGACTAGGCTGGGCCTTGGGCCAGATAAAGTGAACCCAATTCTTTTGAGTTCAGGTTAATCCTAATTAATTTTTTATTTAAAATTTAAAAAAATCATTTTTATTAGATGCTTTTAAGATTTGGCAAAAAATTTGAGCTAGAGTAACTGAAACAGAAGATTTGATATACAAAACCCAATGCCTCCGTATGGTTCTACTCGAAATTATTTAAATTGTTTAAATGATGATATTTTGAAATTTTTTTAAAAATAATAGCATTTCAGTCTTAATTTTTTTTAAAGTTTAAAAACTAAGCAAAATTGTTTTAGATCATAAACTTTTTAAAATTTAATAATAAAACGACGTCATTTTGTAATAAGAATGTGTATCTGGTCAAGCTTCATATTAGGCCACCAAACTAAATTAGGCCTAAGATCGGAGTTAATGCGTTGACTTTAGGCAGACCAGTCATTATCCCTATTAGCAATTTAGTTCGAATTTGATGAAATTGGACTTGACATATTTTTTAGTTCGAAAATTATGATAAATTAACGAGGTTTCGGTGAGAAAAACTTAAAATTAACCGAAAAAAAGAAATTTTATTAAATTTAGATTCGAGTATTTAAGATCAATCACACTTAAACTTAAGCTTTAAAATTTTTATATTTTAAACTCGAACCTTAAAAATTCAATTCATTATTTATCGTTCAATCTTGAAATTTTATTTCAAATTCTTTAATTTTTTTATAAACTCTTTAAATTATTAATTTATTAGATCATT
>JAOQMP010000209.1:45689434-45700164 GCA_027563575.1 Erythroxylum pedicellare
AGACCATTTTTAATTATATAAAAAATGAGAAATTATTTTTAAAATTTATCAAAAATAGTATCATAAATAACAATACTATATCTCGCACTAACGTCAAAACCGATATGGAATCAGGTACCGAGGGAAGAACACACACACACACACATATATGTATATACCTGTTTTGCTAGTTGCTGCAGAATCACTGTGATCTCAGAAAAATCAGGTCTTAGTGCAGGATCTTGCTGCCAACATTTCTCCAGCAGCTCGGCGAGCTTTGGATGAGTATGCCTGGGGATTGTAGGCCTCAGTCCCTGTAACCAAAAGCAGTATTTCCGGTGAGTCTCAGTAATATTATCATCTCCAGGTTCCTTGGTAGAGGATGACTTTATCAAGTTTGCTTTTTTCACCTTTTGGACCACGGCAACTGCTGCTTGAAGAGGAGTTAAGTACTCGTATGGAATCTGAGAAACCCAGAAAAGAATTGAAAATGATTGGAAATTTGAACAAGAAAAGCCAAACCGATGAGATCAAACAGTACCTTTCCAGTTAACAGCTCCCATAACACAATCCCAAAACTAAAAACATCAGCTTTGTGATCATATGGCTTGTGTTCTATGACCTTACAATGCAAAACAACCGTAGTAAGAATAACCATTTGGTCAAGTCATAAATCATGGTAGTATTGCAAATCCGAAAACAAAAAGTATAATCGTGATTGGGATTATGATCAGAACTAGCAAAAGATCCACCATCAGTTTTTTTATCTGAAGAAAAATTGCAGACTCTCGGAGAGTAACCAAAAGACTTTCCTGATGTTTGAGGACCAAGGTTTCAGGAAGTTCCTAACACAGCAGTGGCCTAAGAGATAACTTGGTGATGGTTATTAAGCTAGATCAAGAAAATATTACCAGCAAGCATTCCTCTAATGGATTCCATGGGAACTTCCATAGTAAAAGGAACATACAGAATCATGATAAATCAAATTTTTTAAAGCCCCGGAATCTATTACCTGGCAGTACAATGGATTTATGCAAGAGAATGATGAATGATTGAAAAATAGAGTTTGCACTTGTGAAGATATCAAAATGTTGCAGCTCGAACGCTCAAAAATTCACTTCAGAAAGTTTCAACCCAAAAGAAAAGGATGCACCTCAGGAGCCATCCATCTGTAGGTCCCTGTTTCAGCTGTCATTACTCCAGATTGAGCTTTCACTCTAGCAACCCCAAAGTCAGCTACCTTAACCACCTGATATGCAAAGAAGTCTCAACATTTCCATATTTCTATAAGGTGGAAATTTCTAAATGGAGATACAAGGGCAAACCGCACTTCATTTTCGTCCATCAGAAGATTTGCAGCCTTCAAATCCCTGTGGATGATGTTATTTTGGTGCAGATAACTCATTCCCTTAGAAACATCTATTGCAACCTTAAGCAAGAAAGGAAGCTTAAAGACTCCTTTATGTTTGTGTAGGTAGTCATAGACACTTCCACCAGACATGAATTCTGTTGAACAAGATGACGTAAACGAATCCTAAGTTCCATCAAATCAAAAAAGAATGGGAAAATATATTTGTTTCCAGTACTGAAATGTGGTTGAATTTTTAAGCATCTAAGAAGTCATTGATCTTCACCTGTCACGATGCACAAACTCGGAGGCTTGGTACATGCACCTATGAACTGTACAACATTCTTATGTCGAACTTTCCTGCCAGCGAATGATTGTGAGAAAATAGGAAAGAAACAGGTGCAACTTGAACAAGTGAAGGAGACTTTAGGTTACAACTTTATGTAACTATCCAACACCTTCAGAGAATTTCTAAAGTCTGTGTAAGATAGATTGCAGTACAACAAGAGATATTACATCCCAACCTCATAATGAAGACTTCCTGGGCAAATTCTCTCTGCATATCTGAGTTTATTCGCTCAGGTATGAGGACTTTGATAGCTACTTCCTGACTGCAATATGTGCCTTTGAACCTAAGTTCATAATAGGAGAGTTAATGTAGAACACAATTACCAGTTATGTACTTGTGGATAAAGGATGGCAACTTACAAATCGCCATATGATCCAGATGCAACTTTATTCTCAAACTTCAAACATTTAGGATCTATTTCCCAGACATCAGTCCCATCATTGGGTATTGACACGTGATCAGGATCAGGTTTGATTGTACGCTGCTCCGGCTCACTTGCAGGAGAAAATGAAGGTTGACTCATCCATGCTTGCTTCTATATGGCAACATGTTCAAAGTATACTGAGACTGAGAGCATAGTTGGTGAATCAAACAAAGGTAAATTGCTAGTTGATACAATCAACAAGGATTCAACACATGAAGAACAAACAAAAGAATCTGAAGGAATGAGATAAATGTTATCAAACGAATAGGAAAGGAGGGAATTTTCAACTCCATCTGCACTAACAGGCCCAAGGATAGATTACAATTTTCAATTCCGTACACCAAAACAATATCTCGGATGATCAACATATGATAATTATTCCAACAAAACAGCATAAAGATTTACCTCAAGCTTCAACACTTTTCTTTTTAGTGCAGTTCTAAGCTCTTCTGTCTCCTGAACATTCCAACAATATGGATATATCAAGCAGGGTTTTTCGATACATTTTGAAGAATGTCGAAGCTAGACTGATGCAAACAGTAAATACCTCGTATGGCCAACCATCAACAACAAAGACATCTAAGGAGTAGCCATCAACTGTGGAAAAAGCATGTGCTTCTTGGATGTTCAACCCAATCTCAGCAAGCAAGGCAGTTAACTGCAAAATTTGCACACCAGCAATAATATGGACTAAAGAGCATTTACAATTGAGAGACACACTTGGATGCTTACATGTTAACTTTTATGTGTGTGCACCCGAAGGAAGAAGAGAGGAGCAGGCACATGGAAGGTCATTGCTTCTTAAAACAATAACTAAGAATTTACAGCGTTGATGATAAAAGGTTTTTAACAAGTAACATAACCTAGATAAAGAAAGCTAGTGTATAGAGGAACTAAAAGACTGAAGAAACGAACATATTGGTTCAAATTGGTCAAAAAATAGCACTTTAACGAAAACATGAAGCCAGCAAGTATATACCATGAGTCTAACATGTTATTGATCAAAAGCATTATAATGAAGTTGCCATGAATTTACAAAAGAAACCTAGTTTTACCTGACTGAGAAGTTTCGGCTTGTCATCTGTCGAGAAAGTAATTTCATGCAAGGGCCTGCACCAGTAATTTCAAGAACCAAGATATGACATGATGAAATAGACATCTTTTGTGAAAATTTATCAAACTTTAGACAAGAGAAATACCGAGAGTAATTTGAATTGTCATACACAAAATCAGCTGCGTTTGGTTCATTTTCAGACTTGATAACCCCAAGGGCAAGTGCTTCAAGGTTAGGTGATGAACCAAACGCAGGTGGAGGATGTATGCTGAACATGGAAAACCAGCAGGGATATCAGCATTAGAAGCACTAATGTGATTTCTATTAAACAATTGCAAAGAAACAAGATAAAATCTCAAACAAATTCGTAATGATCTCAATACCAAACCTCTGTCTAGTGATTCGATTTACTTTGCTGACAAGTGAGTCTAAAGGAACAGAATCTGTTGACTTCCCCTCAAGAACAGGATGAACCTGCACAGAAGAATGATTGATTGACGAAGTCTTCGCACCCGATCAGCAAAGTCAGGAAAGATCAAAACTTCCAAGATCCTCCACAAGAAAATGCAACCACCAACTTTTGAACAAGTACTGTTTAATCTAAGAAATGTAGAATAAAACAAAAAGGCAATAGAAACACCAAAACTTTCCAACACCAAACTATGCCAAGTGAAAAAACAAGAACAAAGAAAAAAGCATCCCATCATCCATAAGAAGAAAAGCTTACTAGTAAAGTAAGTTTGACTTGCCAAAAAGTAAAGATCCCTAAAGTCCACCCTCTAAAAGTGCCTCAATAGGTTGATGATACAAAACTTTTACTATTAACAATAGCAAAATGAGTAAACTCAGGTGCAAAATCCCTCCTCCTAGCTTTCACACAGAATGAACCAACCTGTACAAGACGGATCTCCATTGCTGGTCTATTAGCCGGATCATGAGCCAAATGTAGCAATCTTTTGTGCATAAGCACATCTTCTGCTCTCTCCACATTTACTTCCAATGAATATCTGCAACAAATTAATCACTATATTAACCCTATTGACCCCAACAAAACTGGGAAGAAATGGTGTTGAATGTGACTTGAGAAATCCATTAAACTTCACTCAGTTCCATATCAAATCTGACTAAATCTTAAAAATCACTTTCTTAAGAGCTAATACTGGATCATAAAGCAAGAAAAACCCACCAAGACACAGTAAATTCACTTTTCCACAAGGAAATAATGAAAAAAGCAAAAAGATAACAACTTTCATACCAAAACCGCCAAAAAAAACTCACTCACTGCAAACCCATCAAGAAAGCACAAACTTTACATCGATAACACCGAAAAGCTCCAAGTACATGTACAAAACCAAAAGGGTAATCATGTAATACGTAGAACGTACCGAGCGGGAAGTCTGTTGAAGTGAGCCCAAAGCTGATCGTCGAAGCCAGGAGAATTAGCCTCTTGGAAGTTGGATTCTTTGAGTCGACGGAGAACCTCATTGTACACCTTCAGCTTCTGTTTCTGATGCCTCGCCTGCTGCGACTGCGACAGCGACAGCGACGGCGACGCCGCCTCATGCACTCGGCTGCCGCAGACCTCTTTATCCTCCTCCACCATTCTTAGGAAAACCAAGGAAAGCAGAGAGTTGTGAACTTTCAAGGACGAGGGGTTTATGACTCTGTGGGGTTTGGTTTACGAGAGTATGAAGAGAGATTTGAAGCTCTTTCAATGGCTTCTCTGTTGCGACTGAGTAGTTACATAAGTAGAGGTGTCCCTGTTGCGTGTATTACATAAGTAGAGGTGTCTTATATGTGTATGGAACTGGAGTAGTGCGCACCCAACGAAATTACACGTTGGATACACGTGAGATTACATACCGTAAGAGATTACATACCGTAAGGGATGATCACAACCATAGGTGATTGCAAATTAATAAGATTTTAATTCGAGTTAAATTAATTTAATAAAAATATCAAATTTTACCATTTTATTTGAGATTTTATCAAAAATTTTATTATTTTAATTTAATTAAAATCAAATTATTATTTTAATTAAATTAAATTTGAATTATGAAATAATTGGAAATAACCATAACAATATAGTGTAAAGTAGGCTATTTTTTTCACTATCATTTTATATTTATATTAAATTTATGTATAAACAAATTTATTATTTCTATTACTAGTAATTATTAGAATTAAAAATTAAATACAATAACAATAAGAATTATTAAAATAAAAACTATATAATTGAATCTTATATATAATAATAAAAAATTAGTCTCTATTTAGATTTTGTTAGATTAATTTACTTCTTATTAAGCATAGGTAGATTAATTTACTTCTTAAACATCTTTTGGTTATTAATAAAATAAATGTATATAAAGGATAAATTTACATTTAATAAAAATTTAAAATATATAAATTTTTGTTTCTATATTAGAAATATTTTATGTCACTCTTATAAATTTTTTTAAGGATATTTAATATTTATCATTTCTATAACACATCTTTTTTATTAAAATAATGGTATAATAATCTTATTTTCGAGGCATTTTTAAATAAGTAGAAATATCTAATGAGGAGTATGAAATTCTTTCTCATAATTTGTTATCCATTCCATAGGGATTAACTCTATCAATTATTGTAATGGCAACTGTCTTGGAATCTGAATAATTGTTATCTTAGCTGACCAAATCAAATTAGGCATGTCAAGCTTTTTACATGAAAAAAATAGTGGAAAAGGACATAGGAAATAAGAGGTTAGTTATTGATTACAAGCCTTTAAATAATTTTCTTTAAGATTACGAGTTTTTTCTGCTCAAGATAAATATGTAGATGTTGTCCCTAAAAAAGCCAAAATATTCTCAAAGTTTGATTTAAAAATTGGATTTTGGCAATTGGGTATTGATTTGTAAATATTGAGTATGGCCTTATAGATACACCAGTCGTCTTATTAGTTTGGGCTGTCAAAGGCAAAAAATCCTCCTTATATGATCTCATCATCGTACAAGGTAAAGATTTGGGGATTGTCTTAGGGATTGGAGAGATTGTTGTCATAGAGCATCTTGCTGGTTGGATGAAGTGTTCCTTCACAATTGCTCTCGATAGTTTTAAGAGATCATTTCGTCTAGGTTTAGGATTCCTGAGACCAATCCAAAGTTTTGAGTCATCATTTTCATTATGTTTAGGTTGGATCGAGATCCTGTTCAAGTCCAACAATTTGGATTTGGACTTTCAATCTTGTGGGTAGAGTCTGATCATCACGCATGCTTGATGTTGAAGTCTGAAGCAATAATAACGATGACATTTCCATCGTTAAGAGTGGTCAAAAGGGTGCTGATCAAGGCATTCTAGTAAGATGTGTGTGTCATATCAAAGAGTTCATGTTGGAATTCCATTTCTTCCATATAATGTTAACATCATGCGAATGGCCCCTATATAGAGATGTGTGTAACCCTAATCTAGCCATAATAGGATGAGTTCAATAAGAAACTGGAGTGATACATATGGTTCTGCAAAAGTAGATTTTAGACCATGTTAGTCTAATCTGGATCCTTTAATCAATTCTTTAGGTTGAGGTCAGTATGTGGAGATTAAAGAGTTAATACTCTGGAGAGAAGCAAACCACTCACTACTTCTTTACCCTTCATCGACCTTATATCACAGCACATGATGAATCCATCTACTATAAGAATCATATGTACTTGGCATACCTCAGTCCAATCTTAAGGACCTCAACCACTTTCTTAAACATGCATCACTAACTATCTTTACATTTATTTGGCCTTGCCTAGGATAATTCATTTTTGGAGAACCGCACATGCTAGAGTTTGACATCCCAGACAACTTTATAGACTTGAGCCTAGACACTGTTGGATCATCTCAGACTCAGGTCTCCTCCTTTTAGGATGCCCAAGATCCAGATGATATTTCCATCATCAATAAAGAGGAGCTAAATAAAATTTTGAAAGATTTATGTACAGAGGAAGCAAGTTGTAGTCAAAGACGAAGAAAAATCAACAATGATAGTGACAACAAGAGTAGAGAAGCTTCCCCGTCGAATCTGTAATCGTGGCAAGAACCTATCTGACATAGATAATCATTAGGATTCCTCAAATTATCATTGTGGGTCTCTCTGAACATTTAGGTGTCTTTTATGACGTGTCTTTGTTTTTATCTATTTAATCTGTGATTTGATGTTATTCTTATATAAAAATTGTCGATATGATGTTATTCTTATATAGAATAGTTGATGTAATATTGTTCTTATCATTGTCTTTTTGTAATCTCATTTGCCTATATAAGCAAAGGACCTCTTCCCTTGTAACTAAGTTCTAATTTTAAGTTTTGATTCAAGCCAACTCTTATGTAATAAAAGTTGTGTATTTCTATAAGGCTTCTCTATAAAATCTCTCTCTTCCCTTAAGCTTGATTCTTCAATAAGGTTACTTTTGTCATATAGATATATAAGTGTACTCTACATTTTCCTTTGTATAAAGATCCTGTGCATCAAAAAGTATCAAACCTATGATTATGTTTGAGTTTTAAGTTATATGGAGAAGATTGAGCAGTTTAGATCCTGAAGAGGTGGGCCTTGAGAAATGACGCCCGTTAAAACAAAAAGGGCTTATGTCTTGAATAGCATCCCTAGGGTCTTAGCTATAGTCATCTTTATCCATCTCAAAACTCTTACAGAGGTCTGCTCTATCATATCAATAGTGGTTTCCTATTATCCTCGTAACCCTCTAGCTAGGGTTCCCTCATTGATCGACAGAGCAAACACGATTACCTTAAAATGAAGTGTTGCTTTATGAACAATAAAGATTTACATAAGCATTTTAAAAGAATGTCTAGAAAAATAATATATGCTCCATGACTTCAATGATGTCAATCTCCGATACATATTCATTGCTTCCTTTCCTAACGAGTTGTAGCCTAAATTACAAAAAATAATCAATTCTCTTTATAGAGGCATGCTTCAAACTCTCTCAAAAAAATCTACCAAATAGTTTTGGTGATGCTAGATAAATTATGTAAACAACATAAGTTCTTCAAAATTATACTAAAAGATAGACCTCATCTCAAACAAGCGTGCAAGAAGTCGTGTTTAAAGATTAATGTAAAGAACCGAAGAAATGTGCATGTAAATTAAAGAAGGAGAAACACTAAAACAGAAAATCGTTAAGAGTCAACCAAAGGAAGAAAAAAATAATAAGATTCTTCACTAGGGGTGCTTTTGAAACCAAAAAGTTAGACCGATGTTACTTCTGTGGACAACCAGGTCGTTATGGAAAAAGGTACCCAAAAAAGTCTAAAAAGGATATGAAAATCCTACGCTCCATTAAAGCTATAATGCCTGAACAAATAAAGATAAAAATATCAACTAAGTAATTTAAATTTGCATTCATATGTTCTCCTAAATTTTTAACCAGTGCCCTCCTATAAGCTTTTGCAAAAAGAGGTGAAACCAAATCCTAAATATACCCCTGCACTTTAAGGACATCCCTGACACTTTAGCCATCTTTGGCCTCCAAGTCTCATTCTCACATTGCATGTCTGGGATTCAAACTTGGTACGTTAGGCAAACTCAAGCCGATACCTGATAACTCTGATACCACTTCACCTCCAGTAAGCGCAAATGTATGAACAACTCCCTACCTTATTTTGCAAAAGTACGAGGACCAATATCAATACATTTACACATACACCAAGACATAAAACGTTAAAAGACAAGTCTACACTATATCAAGACTCATGTTAGAGTGAAAACTAAGTTCATAACATATATTATTAGTGAAAGGAAAGATATTATAATTTAATCAAAGTCATTAAAAATAGTTAGTGGACCACAGGAATCGAATAACCCAAGGCATGAATGAATATGCCCTAGAAGCTAGGGTTTATATTTTAAAAATAATTAAATGGTAATGGCATAACCAAAAGCATAATCGTATATGCCTTAGTATTTAAAGATAATTAAATAGTAATGACATAATCAAAAGCATAATCGAATATGCCTTAAAGTTAGGTTAGATTTATTTAAAAATTATTATAATTAGGATAATAAATTGTAAATTTTCAAATATTTTGATTTTCTATTCATTTAAGTATTTATTTAAAAAAAACTTTAAAGCTAATATTTCAATGAGTTATATGATAAATTTTGAGTATTAAATAATTAATCATTTTAAATATATAATTGATTGATTAATTAATGACACGGGATTCGAAAATTATATTAATAAAAATGAAAAATCATTTAATTACTTCAAATATCAAATTTTGCATTATTTCGTCAGCCACGTTAATAAAATATTAATGAAAATAACATTTAAAATTGAGTTATTTAATTTTAGAAAATTAGTTGCTTAATTATAAATGTTAAAGAATTTGATATTAAAATAAAAATATATTTTATTTAATACTTTTTAATTAGTTATTATAATACATGCATATATATATATATATTTAATAACTAGTAAATATAATCTTAGATAATCTTCTTGACACGTGTAGCCCTTACATTGGTAACTGAAAGAAGTTGACCTGCGGTAGCAGTCAGCTGATTCGGGAATAAACTGCTATGAAGGCGGTAGGAGGATTGGGAGGGCGACACGTGGAGGGACGAGAATGATGCTGACGTGGAAATGTGGCTTTTCGAAGTTGTGAAAGGTCAAAAAAAGTCGTGACAGGGAAGCGGCGAACGGTCGCCGTTGGAATCTGTTGAAGGTTTTGAATAATTAACAGATTAATATAATAATAATAATTTCCAAAACCTTATCCATAAACTGAATATTATATTTAAAAATGGATAGAATCAAAAATTAAAAAAATGGGAAGTTAAACTAATGCATTTGGTGTGGTCAAAGTAGAGCTTTATCACATTGTTTGTAATAATACCTAGTCAAACTCATCTCTTTGAATTAAAAAAATAATTAATAAAAATAAATAATTTTATATTAGGGATAATGAAATATAAAGCCTTAATTTTTAAAAAAATATTATTTTAGTTTTAGTATCTTCTTTTTTATTCCTCGACGGATGGCGATTGACAGGTTCATGCGTCAGCTCTATCAATTTTTTTAAAAATAAAAAATATAAAACGCCTTTAATTGAGTTCGGGTATAAGTTATCTAGGTCCAGGCCTACTCAAGGCCTAACATCTATACCCAGGTGGGTCAGGTCCAGGCCTATGCAAGGCCTGATATCTAATACTTAGTATTTTCCTATTAGTTATTTAACCTACATTTTTTTACATAGTTTAAATATTTTTTATTATTTATTTTACTACTTATTATTTATTTTTTGTCTATTTTATTTTATTTTTAATTATTATTACTCTATTATTTTTGTTAGAGTATTTCATATTGACTAAACATGAAAATGTTAAAGGGTTTATAAGTAATAAGGGTCAACTATCCAAACAACTAGTTCTAATTATTTAGACAATGATTGACCCAAGCTCAATTCTTGTTTGTGGACTCTACACTCTGCCCATATTAAAAATTCAATATGGTATCAGAGCAGGTTTGGTCCGGATTATTAATTTCTCAGTTGTTCGTCTGAATGTCCAGTCCCAGGGGCCCGG
>JAOQMP010000209.1:45701756-45724460 GCA_027563575.1 Erythroxylum pedicellare
ATTTATTTTACTACTCATTATTTATTTTTTGTCTATTTTATTCTATTTTTAATTATTATTACTCTATTATTTTTGTTATAATATCTTGTATTGACTAAACATGAAAATGTTAAAGGGTTTATAAGTAGTAAGGGTCAACTATCCAAACAACTAGTTCTAGTTATTTGGACAGTGATTGACCCAAGCCCAATTCTTGTTAGTGGACTCTATACTCTACCCATATTAAAAATTCAATATGGTATCAGAGCAGGTTTGGTTCGGATTATTAATTTCCCGGTTGTTCTTCTGGATGTCCAGTTCCAGCAGCTCGGTCCGGTTATCACTGCGTATATTTCAAGTGATAACTGGATGTCTAGTCCCAGTTGCACTCGAGGGGGAGTGTTAGAGTATCTCATATTGATTAAACATGAAAATATTAAAGGGTTTATAAGTGATAAGAGTCAACTATCTAAACAACTAATTCTAGTTATTTGGACAATGGTTGACCCAAGCATAATTCTTGTTAGTGAACTCTACACTCTGCCCATATTAAAAATTCAATAATTTTAAGATGTATATGTATATTTTTCCATCTCTCTCTATATATGTATTTATTTATATTTATGTGGATCTATGAAAAACAATCTCTTATTCAATTAAGAATAAGACTGCGTACTATTGAATCTCTTCAGATCTCACATATTAGCGTGACTTTCACTAAATTGTTGTATAAAATAAACTAATACATTTTTGATAGACACAGATTAGAGTTGGAACTTCAAACTAATTAGTAAGCGTCTGCCTAAGGTAAGCATTTGAACACTTAAGAATCACATGAGGTCAGATTTGTGACAAGTTGCCATGTTACTATTGCAAGTTGTCTTCCAAGATCTAAATGAAATCATTATTCATTTTGACTTTAAAATTTAACCATATGTCTTCATATTTTCATGTTTATGTAGACTCTCACACTTGTTATAAAGTTTATACACCTTTTCTTTTATATTAGTAATAAATTTAATATTTTATATTTAATAAATTTACTTCTATGCCTTATTTAAATTATAATATATACTATTTCAATAATATTGAGGGCAACTCTTGGAGCAACTAGTAAAGTTGTTCAATTGTAATCATAAAGTCACACAGATTCTGCAAAGCGAGGAGCCTTGTGTATTAAGTACGTTGATTATTTTATATTTTATTTATTAAAAAATTATAACTTGACTTATTGTCTGAGTTAATTTGTGTTTTTTATTTAATTTTTAATTTGTTTATATCACCTTATAATTAATATTTTAAAAAAATTAAAACCGATAAAATAAGAGGTTTAAGATTTTAAAGTTAACGACATTCTTATTAATCGTAAAATTAAAACTTAATAAAAATTAACTAATTTTTAAAATTTGATTAATTGAACTGTTTATATTTTTGTGATTCAACTAAAGATTGGATTAAATTTTAAATTATTGCTTATATTAACTTTAATGAAGATTATAAATCATATTTAAAGATAAGATATAGTTGCAATAACTTAGTGGAAAGGAGCTTAGACAAACTCTTGAGATACACTGAATCTGGACACTAGACAAACTCTTGAGATACATTGAATCTGGACTCTGATCATCTCATAACATGTGTTGTGAATTAGAATCTTTTTATAGGTAAAAGGATAATAATATTTAGCATTTTTGTTGGGGTTAGTCGTCTTAATAAATATCATTATCCCTATGTAGCTGTGTACCTAATTGAATTTGACTTTTTTTTTTTGAAAACAAAGGTA
Organism: Erythroxylum pedicellare; assembly: GCA_027563575.1. Lineage (NCBI taxonomy): Eukaryota > Viridiplantae > Streptophyta > Magnoliopsida > Malpighiales > Erythroxylaceae > Erythroxylum > Erythroxylum pedicellare. The sequence continues at coordinate 45,703,519 of JAOQMP010000209.1, forward strand.
GGACAACCTAATTCTTATTCATTAGTGAATGAAATCTACTATCCGACATCAAAAGCTCCCCGAACCCCAGTAGAGGAACAACCAAAACCTGCTCTCCCTGTATAAGGAAACGAGCATACTTTGTTAGAAAATCCGCACACCTGTTGGCCTCCCTAGATATTGACTAGATACGGACATGCTAGTCCCGACAAATGAGAGTCTTGATGGACGTTAATAACTGCCCATGTCCATTATCGAAGTTCTCATGCAAAAGTTGAGATATGGCTATTTCACAATCAGTCTCTACCACGATAAAGCTTATACTTTGATTCTAGGCGAAAAGCGAGCTATGCCAAATTCTTAAAAGTTCAATTTTTAAAATAGATAGAGATGTCAATTTTAGTTCCGCTCGTGGCTCGACTAGAACAATAAAAACGACGTCGCTTTGTAATTAAAAAAAATTAAAGATGGGTCAACTTAGCCTGACTGACTCCCGTGCCCCATCCGACCACGGGTTAGCCAGCTTCAGCCTGTCAGGTCATAGGCTGACCCACGAGTCATCAAACCAAAGGTCGACCCAGGTCGGGTCAAACCAAAAACAACTCAGACTCGACCCGACTCATTGACATTCCTAAAAGTAAACTATCCCGATTCGACTCATTGACATCCCTAAAAATAGACCCTCTGCACATATTCAGAGGCAGACCCTATGAAAGTATTTTTATTTAAATTATTATCTCATAACGATGTAGAATAAAATAATCAACGTCTCTAAATCATTGAAGTTCTTCGACTCCTTCTCAAGAGTCGACTATTTATAATTATTATATTCATACAAAACAATAATTTGATCAAATGTTCTATTTTTGATTTTGTTGATATTGGTTCAAAATTAAAATTATATTATATTTTCTTGTGATTTAACTTTTTTACATATATTTTAAGATTTATCATGTACCACTTCTCCGTCAGAGTGAGGGCGACTGAGGTCCGGTAGGCTTCAACGCAAGCCGACTTAGGTATTGCTGAATGTGATCTTGTAATCCTATCTATTGCATTTTGTGTTGCTTTTATTAGTATTTGCATTAATATAATTACTAGTATTACATTGTAACTAAATTATTGAAACATCTCTAATTGGGTCCACGTAACAAAGATGACAAGTTCCAAGTTCTCGGGGGGTTTCAATCTTTTACTTACGTTTGTGTTAATGTTCATACTTTGATGACATGCCCAATTCAACCAGATTCTTCATTTAGGTCCAGATCATGTGTTTAGCAGTTATTGGAATCTTATCCAAGTTTGCATCAACAAGGGAAATCAAGAACTTGATGGGTTTTGTATGAAAATCAAGAACAAAGACGGTATGCATGACAATGGACAGGATTGGATTTAGACTTGGTATTGGGCTCAAAAATTTAGGCTCGGGTTTAAGCCCGAAGTTTGCGATCTATGACTCGAGCTATAGTTAAATCTCGATTAAGCTTAGTCGACCTGCAGTTAGATTAAGTTAGAACCAATTTTGATTAAATTTTAATTCAAAATTTAAAAATAATATCATTTTATTCAAAACGACATTGTTTAATTTGGTAATTTTGGTCTCGAGCATAAAGAGGTTTTTCTTTGGTTAATAATTCGAAGAGTTTGCTTTTACAAATTAGATTGGGGCTTGGGTTCGAGCTCAAAATTTGATAAAAAAAACTTTGATCCTAACTTGAAATTTTATCAATTTTATTCACCAAGAGTTTAAAGTTTAATTGAAAAAATAAAAACTAATCAGTTTATTTTGGTTTATAATTATTTATTAATTTACAAAAATTAATCGACTAATTTGTAAAATTATCAAGTTTTAATTTTTAACAATAAGAGTTATTAAAGTAAATCAAACTGAAAAATTAAAAAACGAACCAAAAAGTTGAAAGATATAAGGTTTTTATGATTGAACCGGATGATTTGATTAAAAAAATTAATCATTGATACATAGTTAAATTGAAATTATTAATAACCTATCTTCAAAATAAAAAAAACCATATTATCTATCTACTATACTATCCAAAAGGAATAAAAGGCCATGTTTATGAAGTTTCCTGTAATTTTAAATTCTTAAAAATAATTTTAATATTTCTAATTAAATGTAAAAACAAAATGGACTATGATATAAAATAAAATTTTCAAAACTTTTTATAAAATTATTAATAATTTAAAACTCAAACAATAATGCCAATGAATCGGGCCGGTCAACACGACTAAGGGGGCTAATGGCCTGACGAGTCGGGATAGGTCAATATATGGCTTGGGCCGAACACAGGTTGACCAGCCCATGGTCCAACAGGCCATAGGTGGAGCGGGCCAACCTGACCCATCTTATATATTTTTTTTAAAATGAAAAAACATCCAATGAGCTGACCTTTAATTCAAAAACGACATTGGTTGGGCTGAGCCAGCTCATGACCTAGTCGGGCTAGCTACATGTGGCCCATGACCAAAATTAACATCCCTAAACTCAAATTTTTGAATTATTTTACAATATTTCAAAAGTATAAAGGTTAATTCAAGAACTTACATATTTAATATTATGGTAGTGAATGAAGATGAATCAAATCCCTTAAATTATAACTATACATAAGAAAAGAAATCAGAATCATACCTTGATTACGTCCTAATTTAAATAATATCAATAAACTGCATTTAATTTTACTTGTTTTTCCTAAACTAACAACTATACATACATAAGAAAAGAAATCAGAATCATACTTTGATTACATCCTAATTTAAATAGTATCAATAAATTGCATTTAACTTTACTTGTTTTTCCTAAACTAACAAAAACCCTAACCAAATAGACCTACATCCTACCCTTATTGAGAAAAAAATATTGATGAATGTTAAAATTAATGTTTTAAAAATCAAATCGGTTTGATCAGTTTAACAATGAAAACTTTGAATTGATTAACTTTTTAGTTTAGTTTGTAATTTTTTGGTTTGATTTAGTTTAACAATCTTTGTTGTTAAAAACTAATCAGTTTATTAATTAACTGATCAGTTTTTGCAAACTAATCAATTTTTATAAGCTAAAAGAAACCGATTAATTTTTATTTAATAGTCACTTTTTCAATAAACTTTAAATTTTGTATGGGTAAAGATAATTTTTAAAAATCAAAATTTAAACTCTTTATTTTATTCAATCTTTAACTAATATTATGACGGTCTAATACCGGATGAATCTTTTAAACCTTAAATTTTTTATCTTATGGGTCTAACTTTCGGTCCAGTTTTGAAAATACGGGTTAAAATCATTCCCTATTTTCTTTTAGAGTTAATTATATTCCGTACGATTTGATTTTTTTAATTTCAATTCTATATCGTAAAAATTGTTATTAACCTCTTTATAATATTATTCAACTCTTAAATAAATTTTCTGTAATATCCTATTAATTTTTAGTTCATTTATGACTTCAGCAAAATATACATTTAAATTAAGTATTTTAATATTAAGTCCTTTTTAGTAAGTAAATAAATAATAAAAAATTACATAATAGTTTTTATAATTTTTAAAATGTAAGAATTAAAACAGGAAAATGTGAGATTATACGTTTTTTAATGTATATTTAACCCTTTATTTTATTAATTGTTATTTCTTAGAAATAAATAATTTCATGTTTCACATCTTATCTATATATGTATAATATATCACCCATTAATTAATAATTAATTCACTCACTCAAAGTGATTATCTAAAACCTACCATCTTCATGCACACGAAGTCCTTTGATGGAGGAGGACGTGTAGAACCAGAAAGCTTACCAATTTTGATACGATTCACGCGTAAATTGCATTACAGAGAAAAACTTCCTTTTCCTTCAAGACACTATAAGAGCATGTTCTTGGCTTCTTCTTCTAACATAGCTCTCCAATATTCTTACAACTTCTTAGAAAAAATGAGGTGTTCTAACTTCTGTCTGATATGTTTGAACGTCGTGAACCTGCTATTCTCCATCTCCACATTCATTGGAATCATTTTCTTGTCAGGTTGTGGAGCATTTCTTGCCAAACCCATGATGTTAATTTCGTTACTTATCGCATTAGTCTCCATTGTTGGGATCGTAGGGGCTTCCTGCAAGTGCCCTAAAGTTACCATAGGATACATCGTGTCTCTTCTGATACTCGCTGTTTTGCTCTTCGCTTTTACTATTTTTATTCTTGTTGTGACTGGAAGAGGATCAGGTGACAAGATTCCTGGAAGGAACTATGAAGAGTACAGTCTTGGTAGATACAATGTTTGGTTTGAGAAAAGAGTTAACAACACCAAAACCTGGAAACATATCAGAACCTGCATGGAAACCACTCAGGTTTGCACTGATTTCTCCAAGAAGTTCGCCAATGTCACTCAACGGAAGTTTTTCAGTCTGCCACTGACCCCAATTCAAGTAAGTACCCTTTGATTGTGGGTTATTTACAAGTTATCACTTGCGCCTCACGATTTATTCGGTATTGTTTCAGGCTGGTTGCTGCAAGCCATCTGATAAGTGTGGGTTTACGTACATTCATCCAACTGAATGGAACATAACTGGGGGAGGAGATTACAAGAATAATCCTGATTGTTTAGCTTGGAACAACAAGCCAAACGTGTTCTGCTTCAACTGCAACTCGTGTAAAGCTGGTCTGGTGGATCAAATGAGGAGGTTTTTCAGAATAAACGCCATGGTTGATCTGTTCTTCGTGGGAAGTCTTGTTATTGCATGTGGACTAGGGTTTTACGAGATCAGAAGAATGAGAGAAGAAGAAGAAGCAGCAGCAGCATAACATTGTTAGGATAGAGTAGTTTCTGGGCAAAGTAGGATAAGTGTAGTTAAATAGTGTTGGGATTTATTCAAGTTTGTGGTTTCTTTTGGAATAAGTTATCGTTGGAATATTTGGTTGTTATGAGTAAAAATAATTGTTATTTTGTGTTTATGAGACAAATAATAACTTTTTGGATCTTGACAATAGAAAATTATATTAATTTAATTTAAAATTAATAAATTAAATTCTAATTAATATTTTTTTTGCTTCGATTCTAAATTAGGCTTGACAATTAGGTCGAACTCAGCTTGACTTGAAGTTAATGAGTTTGGCCTTGATTGATTGGGTTCAGACCAGGGCCGCCCTTACTCAACCCAACCCAAGGCCCTGATAAACAATGACAAAAAGTTTTATTTTGATTTTTTTAATAGAATTGAAACAGGAGATCTGATCCCAAATAAACACATCAAACCTTATGTTTTAGTTACTCTGTTTCAACCCTGTTTTATTAAATCTCATCTATACATTTATATAGGGTCTACATAAATGTGTAGATAATATTTAATAGAACATGATCTGAATACCATAATCGAAACAGGAGATCTGATCCCAAATAAACACATCAAATCCTTTGTTCCAACCCGGTTTTATTAAATCTCATCTATACATTTATATAAGGTTCACATAAATGTGTAAATAAGATTTAATAGAACATGATAGGAATACCATAACCGAAACAGGAGAGCTGATCCCCGAATAAACACATCAAATCCTATGTTTCAGTTACTTTGTTCCAATCTTGTTTTATTAAATCTCATCAATATATTTATGTAGGGTCCATATAAATGTATGGATAATATTTAATAGAACATGATAGAAATACCACAACCGAAACAGGAGATCTGACCCTAAATAAACACATCAAATCCTCTGTTCTAATCCTGTTTTATTAAATCTCATCCATACATTTATGTATGGTACACATAAATGTGTAGATAATATTTAATAGAATATGATAGGAATACCAAAACATGAGATCTAATCCTAGATAAATACATCAAATTCTCTGTTCCAATTCTGTTTTATTAAATCTCATCCATATATTTATATAAGATCTATATAAAATGTGTAGATAAAATTTAATAAAATAATAGAATATGATAAGAATACTATAATCAAAAGAGGAGATATGATCCCATCCTAGTTTAAATCTTAAAAATGTTTCCGATTGTATTTAACCCGTTGCCATTCCTAAAGAGACGAGGTAGAGTGAGGTGGGCTCAATCTTAGACATAGGGTAGCTCAGGCCCAATTTAATAAATTTTATTATTAAAAAATTAAATTAATTTTATATTTTGTTAAACTATATATATATATAACTGCCCTTTTTTTTCTTGCAACTGAAGAGAGTCTCAATTTCTTGTTCTCACAAAACGAATCCCTAATCAGGATCTACGATGCCGAAGAAGATGGGGGTTAATACTAAGGCCGAGGCCGCGCGGGAGCGGCGGAGCGCCAACGAGGCAGAACGCAAGGAGCGGGAGGCTCGAGAGAAGGAAGATCAGTACTGGCGCGAAGCGGAGGGCGGGAAGTCACGCGCAGCGAAGAAGCGCGAGGAGGAGGCCCAGAAGCGGGCCGAAGCCGCCGCCCGCAAGGCGGAGGCTCGCCGATTGGCGGAGCAGGAAGAGAAGGAACTCGAGAAGGGGGCCAAAAAGACGGACAAGAAGGCAAATCGAGTGGGGATTCCGGTGTCCAAGGTTACCGAGGCGGAACTCCAGAGGAGACGAGAGGAGGAGCAGGCGGAGATGGCGAGGAAAGCAGAAGAAGCGAAGCGACGGCAGAGTAGGACGGCGGCAGAGGAGGAGTATGAGAGTATGGTGCTTGTGACTAATACAAATCGTGACGATTCCATTATTGAGGCGAGGAGCGTGGAGGACGCGATTGCGCAGTTGACGGTTACTGATAACGTGCCTGTGGATAGGCATCCTGAGAAGAGACTTAGGGCCACGTTCAAGGTGAGTTTCATTTCGCAAAATTGGATGTTTGTCCAATATTTGTTCGTGTTCTTTTTTGAAAAATAGCATTTACGTCAACTTTTTTCACATGTTTGGTTCCTTGAAATTTAGGAGGTTCGTAGGTTTATGATAGAGTTGATAGATTTGTTGGATTGTGAGTCGTGGAGTTTAAAGTTAGCCCTGACAGGGTATGTTGAATAGGGGCGAAATCTTGAATTCTACCGCATCAGGAAGCAAATCATGCTGTGGCATATATGTGACAACTTGTTTTGCTTGTGGATTGCTTTCGGTGATACGATATATTTCTTGTTGGGCTTTCACGATGCAATCTCCTTTTTTTTTTTGTTGGGTAGACATAGAATGTCATTGCTAACTTGAATTCTGTTGTTTTGGTTTTGTATCTTATAGTCGGTTTGTCTTCCTTTTAATATCCAAATAATTTGGAAAGTCTTTGTCCGGATTTGTTGGAAAAATTATAGTGATAGTTGTCTAGTTTTTCATTCTCTGTGAAAGCACGTAACATTTACTGGTGTTTCTTTTTATGTTAGCTGAAAATGTTGTTATATAGGGATTTTATTCGTTTTCCCATGGTTGTGTGTTGACCTTCTACGCGTTCACAGGCTTTTGAAGAAGCTGAACTTCCCAGGCTTAAGGAGGAGAAGCCAGGTTTAACTCATAATCAATACAAGGACATGATATGGAAGCTATGGAAGAAATCCCCTGACAATCCTCTCAATCAGGTATTGTGGAACTTCCTCCTGATTATTGATTTAAAATATAATCATACATCTTCGCAACTCTCATAAGTTACTTCCTTAAATTTCAGGTATCTGATTGTAAGTACAAACTTAGTTGAGGCTTTCCACTTCGTTTTCATATGACTATACTGTGGTTCTTTAAACTATTTGAGTGGTATGCAATCAATGATTGTGTATCTGTTTTAATCGAAGAGGAATCTGCATGTCATTTATTTAGTAGCTACAGTTGATAGTATTATGTTAAAAATCTGTTATTAGCTTCCATTGATTCATAGAAGTGTTTTAAGTTTCTCAAGCTCGTTAAACTTGTAAACACGTTTGCAGGTTAGTGAGTAACGGCCACAGCGGCAATCAACTCCGTTCGGGAGGAAGCTTTACCGGGGTTTTCATGCAATGAGTTTAAGGAGATATGCAAGATCACGACTTTATATGATTTTGTAACCGCTTATGCAACTGAGATTGTTTTCTCACTGCATTTGCGCGCAGTGTGTGCTCAAAGCTGAAATAAACAATGATGCTCTATAGTATATTTAGCCCATCTGAGATGTTTTGTATCTATTCCTGGTTGCACTGGACTCAAGTCTCATGGTCTCCTGTTCTTACTCAAAAGGGGATAAATAATTTAGTGATGTATATGAGAATTCTTAGCTACTTTGAATATCCATTACTGGTTACTTTTCATGAAGGGACATTTTCTTGAAATTTTACTATTTACCTATCGGGATTTATAAGATTATCAGATCAAGCCAAGCTTTTGTACAAATTTGCAAATTAATTAACATTTGATAGGCATTATCTAAGAATATAAAGCAATATCTTTATTACATGTGATGTCTCAGTGAATTGCGAACACATTTGTCACTCATCTTTGAAAGATGATTCGACTGGGGACATTGATATTAAACAAGGTGATCGAAAATTTTCAGTTCCTGAGGATTAGTTCCTCGGGTCAATTTTACTGCTGAATTTGATCACTTGAGTGATTGCAAAGATGATGCTTTATGGGTGTATCGGAGGATCGGGCTAGGGATGTCCCTGTGATTTGATCGACAGACCAGCTGTTGTTACGAATCTAGACCTGATCATTGAACTTGATGTATTAAGACAGGCTATATGTCAGTATCAGATAAACTTATTGACATTTCATGAACATCGAATTACAGAGGACCACCAACTGACGATCTACATCGTTCCAACTGGCAAAGCCATAGTCCTGGCCTAGTTTCACTACTTCTACAATAAGGAGCTTGTCAATATCAGATACTAGGTAGTTCCTTTGATCTGAAAGCTACGACTATGGAGCTATGGTGGTCCTATCAATTTATTTTACGGTTCTTGTTGGGTGCAATAAAGTCTTGCAGGTAACTCAGCAACTTAGTTTCTGATTGTGAATCTTGTAAGTACAAATTTGCTTCTTACATTGTGTTTTTCTTGTTTTGTAGGTAAACCATGTCCTGAAAGAGAGTAGCTCTCCTACTCTTTACCATCGTGGCTAAGGACAATAAAGATGTCTTACCGTCTTTCAACATCGTCGAATAAATTCCTTTGGTTGGCCTCTTTCTGCAACCAATTCTGGTAGCCTTTCATTTGTTTTTGATGGATTGATCTATGCTAATTTCAGCTAATCATATCTGTGTTATTCCGAGGTTCAACCTCAAACCTGGTTACAACTTCAAGAGATTGATCATGGAAGGTTGTTTTTTTTTCAGATGTTTATATGCTTATGAGTGGCGAGTTTTGGATGGAGGTAGCTATCCACTTTAAGTGGATTCCCCAATAGAGCATTCAATTTAATAACAAGGACTAAAGTACTATACTGTCATCTTCATTAATGGCAATGTCTGTCCTGTTGTGGTTTAGAGAAATGGGAACCTTGAACTAAGAAACTGAGATATGTAGTTCTTGGTTGTTCTGCAATATTGGGGTTGTGGCTCAATATCAGGTCCTATATTGTTGAAGATGGTTGGACCTGGCATAGAGCAGAAAGTATTTTGAGGGGAAGAACGGAAAAGAATGACTACGATCATCGTTGGGCTAAAATCAAATGACTCCAGCAGAGAACCGCTGCTGAATTTAATGGCTGTGGTTACCAGGGAAGGGGATAATGTGATTACCATGCATGTTAATGAAACTTTTAATACTTTTAGTCCAAGCACTTTCCATATCCATGACGTCTCTGCAAGTCCAAGTAGGTAAAGGACGCTGACCGACCTTGTGAGTTAATGAAATGAAAAGGAGAAGCTTTGGGTCCCTAAATTGTTCATTATTGATTCATGCATGGTTTGTGCTGAAGGTGGATTTTCTTGTTAAAGTCTGTATCGGGAGTTCTTATATCCATGAATTAAGCAGTCAAGTGCGTCTCAACTGTGCAAGAATCCTTGCACTCGGATGCAGCCCTTAAGGAATCATTAATCCAGACATGTCTAAAACTGTTGCTTCCAACTTGCACCCTTCTGGTAGTGGATAATGGAGGAAGAATCGTACTCCAGAAGCAATGAACCTCTCAGCAAGGCTCTAGTTATTGGGTTTTACTCGGATCCTCATTGCATTTCATGGAAAAGAGTTACTTCCATCAAGAACAGACTAATCTGCAAAAGTCATTGACAGGACCATCTAGTTCAGCATCATCATTGGTGGAACAAATGGCTGGTACTAGGATGTATCCTATCAACAATACTGTCAAAGTTCCAGATTGCTTGCAAAAGATGATGTTTCAGCAGTCATTGCTCACAGGGGGGAAGAAATCATGCAAGCTGTTTACATTCCAACAGTTGAAGTCAGCCACCAACGATTTAAGCTCTGAAATGGTCATAGGAGAAGGTGGAAACAGTGAGGTATGTGCAGCTATACTTCAAGATGGTATAGCCGCAGCTGTGAAAGTCATGAAAAACACAGGTTCTGCGGAAGAGGATCTTCTAATTGAAGTTAAAATCTTGTCCCGCTTACGACATGAGAACATAGTCCAACTCACTGGGTACTCAAAAAGCAAGGACATTCATGCAATTGCTTATAATCTTCTGCAAGGAAGGTTGAAGAAAAACCTGACAGGATTAAAATGGAGGGAAAGAATGGGAATTCCCATTGGTGTGGCAAAAGCTCTGGATTACTGTTATGGCCCCGGGATTGAGAACGAGTAACACGGCGATGAGTGACAGAATCCGCCAGCAAACTGGGTTACAACTATGTTTCTTCATTTTCCTGAGTAACTCAAAAACTAACTTCAAATGTGAAATATGGTCTTCTAGAGAGCGGCTGTAAATCAGGATGTCGTCAAAAAATACCAAAATGAATTTTCGCAAAATGCCACCGGTTGTTAAAATTACAATCTAAGCTTTAAAGCTCTCACCTCTGTTGATCATTACCACACTAAATCTGCATTTGATTAAAACTTCACCTCTTTTAATCTGCACCCACAAATTTTCTGGTTTCTGATTGTTAGCTCTCAGTTTTTGGAGCAGCAATAGTACACGATCAATCACAGCAAATGTTGGCAATATAAAGCCCTTCAATATTGTTGGTGGCTTTGGTTACTTGTCCTAGAGTATGTGATGTATGGAAAGGTTGATGAGTAGGTGGACGTTTACTCCCATGGAGTTGCGCTTCTGGAGCTTATAACTGGGGAAGAGGCCATCGAGTAAACCAGGCAACTCATGAAACTTAGTCCTAAGGGTAAGCAAGTGATGATTGGGTAGAATAAATCCAAGAAGAACAAAGTTTTTAATCACCAACATTCCTAAACACTTCTGATTCCTTGACATGCAGGCAAGATCTTTACTCTACTCCAATTTATGTGACCGCCTCATTGATCCTAATCTGGACAAAGATTACAGGAATGAAGAGATGAAAATAATGATACTAGCAGGGGGCCTCTGCCTCGTGCATTCATCTTCTATGAGACCAACCATGAAAATGGTGAAAATTCCACTCATTTCCAATGAATTTGTTTGTTAAAGAACTTGGTGTATGAGTATACCTAAATTCTGTGACAGAAATCTTACAAAGCAACTTACTTTATTAATTTTTGAACTACAAAAACAGATCTCGTAGTGTCATGGACACCATAGTCTTCATGGCTTTGCCTGATACAATCTCTAACATATGAAGAAGATGAGGGTTCTTTTATTAGTATTCAGATGAACAAATCAAAGCAGATGCAGTAAGAAATGTTATCAGGTAACTAAGCCTGGGCCAACTGTTTGAAGTTGAGTGGGGTCATGAACTCTGGTCCTCCATTGAAGAGAGTGAAAGCAGCCAACTTTGAGGCAGCCTCTGTGGGATGGAATAAGTCCCAGAACAGGTGATCATGACGATTGTGACAAACAGATGAGCCTGGAATACAGAAGGATTCTGCATTTAACTTCCCTCTGCCACAGCAAGCAGTTTTCACATCCTTGAATCCTGAGAATATTGTCAACAAAGTTTGTTAGCTTATATCATTCTAGTTGAACAGATCTGGTTGACGTGTGCAGATAAATTGAAACTCCTTTAAACAGTCAATTACCAAAAGGTTGAGGGTTCTCGATGATGTTTGCAGTCATCTTGAATGCGTTCCCGAGTGAAAATTTCATGTCGGGATACTGTGAGCTGAACTTGGTCAATATGGCATGGATCCTCAAATGGAAAGCCTTAGCAAGTTGATTCAGATCCTCTGAACAGCTCCCACCTGCGGTATGAATTCTTTGAGATGGACAGCATCCAATTGGTGGGATACCAATTATGCCGAACTTCCTTGCTCCAAGTCTATAAAGATTCTGCATATACAAAAATCATGAAGTCTGATATGGTGCTTCAAATGATGCTAAACCGAATGAAGCTATGAGTAATGGTATCGTCATTTGTTAATCGTCACATAATTGAAAAGGTAAAGGAAAATCCTACCCTTAGTTGCTGCTCATAAATGCGTCCTAAAGCAGATATGAACTCTCTCCTGGGAATGGTACTTCCTGACAGCTCATACCTTAAAAAATCATTGCTCCCGGTGCTGATGAAGAATAGACCCTTTGACAGAAAAGCTTTTGTGTTGGCCGCGCCTATACCGGACATCATATTTCTCTTGACTGAAGCCAATTGCTTTATCTGATCTCCCAATGAGATGACGTTAGTCTCACCGTTCCTTGAAGAGGCCTGCAATAGGTACAATGCTCATATTGTTTTCTAACTCGGAATGCAAGATCTTAAGTTATAGTTTGCAGGCAGTATGAAGTTACAAGGTTCTTACATTGTTTTGTCCAGTTATCTGCAGAATGCCAGAACCTCCAGAGGCAAAATTTATGCCTCTGAAGCTCTTATGCTTGAGGATATCTGTTCTGTTTGCAATAGCCAAAAATGGTGGTGGACTTCTTCTATGCCCCATTAGCTTAGCTGTTAGAAAACAAGCAAAGTTACTGACAGAAATGGTGTAATATAATTGCAGTTTGAGCAAGCTACACTAACCAATAAAATCAGCACTGTTAAAACCATTGCTGAACCTTCCAGTTGGTCTAGACTTTGGGAAATCAATGCCGTTTGGTGGAAAATCCGCCCTGATTGTGCTTTTCGGAATCAAACTGTTGGTGCCTACATCAGCTGTTGAATCTCCTAATATGAATATAGCTGGTCTTTCTGCATAGGCTGTGTGAAACACAACCATGGCTAAGCATAGAACGGTAAGAAAGATCTGGCTTCCCATGGCAAAGTCTGGACAGAAACTGCTCTTGTTCTTTGCAGTATCTATCCTGTTAAAGTGAAGCCTATGCCTTGAAGCTTGATCCAATCTTTAAACTCACCAAGCAATTTATAAGCAACTTAGCTTTTCAGGGCCTCAACTGTTGGCGGATTGTTCCATGATAACTAGTTTAGGTCTGTTACCAACCGACTTGGTCGAAGTTTTGTCCTGATTTTCAACCTGGTACTAAGTTGGCAGGCCTTTTGTCACAGCAATTACTACAAATTTCTAAATCTCTTAGATTCCATTTTCATTATCCCAAAATTCATGATTCCTGACAAATAACGGCATTTCTTCATTGCTCAATGACAAATTAACTTTCCTGTTTCAACACAGATTGTTGGAGACGAGTTGAGATTTCAGCAGAGAAGTTCCAAGTTTTTCAACTTCTTGATTCTTAATAGTTATGATCATCACAAGGAGGCCTGTTCCATTTTTGTCATCATCGACTATTTCCAAAATGGATTTCTCTTTTTGGAATGAGACAACCGTGAAGAAATACGAGTTATGTGGTTGAAAATGGAGTCGGAAACAAGTGAACAGCACAGCCCTTTGGAACATATTACAGCCTCAGGTGGCTAAGAGACAACAAAGGTGCCAAACCCGTCGACGTGAGCTCCTTAAAGGGGACCAACCTGCTTAAATTTTTTCCAGCCGTCTGTGTCTGTATGTATAGGAAATATTCTTATCATATGTGTTTTAATTTTTTAATTATAGTCTGAAATTTATAAAATAATAATAAAATGTCCAAATTTTTTATTTTTTTAATTCTAGCATAAACTTAAAAAATTAGCAATAAAATACTAAAATTTTCAATTTTTTCAAGTCTAGTCTGACGTTAGTATTTCCATTAAGTTTACTGACATGATTTGCTACATGTTTCAGAATTCTTAACTATTAATACACCACAGCCAAAATTAACACAACAAATGAAGATTAGTGAAACGACGTCGTTTAATCATTAACATAACAAATGAAGATTAGTGAAACGACGTCGTTTAATCATTAACACAACAATTGAAGATTAGTGAAATGATGTTATTTAATCATGTAACTAAAACGATTTTATTTCCCTAATCTTCATTTGTTATGTTAATTTTGACAGAGATGTAGTAACTAAAACGACGACGTTTAAAAATAACCTAAATCAGATTACTTAAACCTAGCGACCTTATACCTTGATTTAAGTTTTTCCTTTCGTTTTTAGTTTGTTCTCACAACGCCTTCAACTTTTGATTTTTAGATTACTAAGGTTCGATGCCCTTATACTAAGAGCATCAAGAGGATGAACTAAAAACAAAAAGTTTACTGATGTAGTATAATGTAATGTAAAAGTAGTTTAAAGTGTTAGAAGAACAAACAGAAAACAAAGGGTTGAGGGTATTGAAAGAATAACAGATAATGTCGGGCTAGAAATGAAAAAAATTGAAAGTTTGCGGGCTATAATTGAAAATTAATGAAAGTTTGAGCTTTTTTTATATATAATTAGCCCATATATATATATGACAAGATTGTGTATATATATAAAAGAAAATGCTTACAAAACATGTGTGTATACACATTGGAAATAGTTTGTTTTCTATGTGTGCATCTACATATATATGGAAGACCATGTGTGTATATATATATTAAGAAGAGTTTGATAATCATGTATATATATATATATATATATACATATAAAAGAAAAAAGTTCGACATCAACCTAAAGTTCAATCAACTTAACTTAGCCCGTTAACTTCGAACCAGGCCGGGCTGATCGGGTCAAACTTTGCCAACCCTATTGATTCAAACATAATCTTCCTATCTAACATCAAATAACCTTGTTTGTATGTTTAATGGTCCAATGAGTAACAAACCATTCAAGTTCATAACAAAGGAAGAGTACATCCTTATGTTTTATTACAAATGCAGGTTTGTTCTCAGCTTACATGTTACATTACACAAATACAATCTTCCAAGTAAAAAAAAAAAATCATACAAAACAAGCTTTTAATTCACTCATCGTACATGATAATGGTGACTTTCGGAACCATCGATTAGTAATTACGAAACTTTTTCGTTTGCTTATCGAAACTACCGATGGATGATTACGAAACTTTTTTGTTTGCTTATGTAGCAACATGTTTGGCTCTTCCACAGAGAAGTGCATTCTTGGGGATTGGCAATTCATCTCTAGTTGAATTAGATGATGTATAAACTCTCAAGTAAAATTGTTCTCCAAGGTATTGTCTTGCCCAAAATTCTGTCCTGATGTTCCACATTCCCACATTGTCAAGAGATATGTATATAGCTGTCCAAGATTTTGGGAAAACCTGAAACCAATAAAGAATATAAACATCAAATCATCCGATTACTTCGAAGTCAACAAGTCAAACTCAAGTTGATCCGACTTTAAGACGAGCTCAAGCTTAGGGATTGATATGAAGCCCATTCCAAACAACCCGATCGACCCAACACGCAACTCAAGTACAATCAGACTCAAGTCACCGTCCGTCCGACCCGATTTGCCAAACATTGGAGAAGTAATTTAGAAGTTGAAGAGCCAGGGAATTTATCTAAATCACCTGGGTGGTGGAACGTGGGAGAGCATCAATAAGATTGTACTGTTTACGACTATCTGGTGTCCACTTCCCTTTGTCCATCCTGCAAATGTCAAATCCAGAACTTCTTGTTTATAATTCTTGCTTGGAAGGTTAGGTTTGATCTGACATTAACGGATACAATTTATTTTAATCGGAATTCATGTTTATGTTTCAGGTCAGGCTCGTACCCGACCACGAAGAAGGAGTAACCATTGATATGCCATGTTTGGAGGATCTTCTCGTAGTTGTTAAAAACAATCTCAACAAAATCATGGTAATCAGCTCCCATCACGGCTGTGACAAGCCTTATGTTCTTAACAGTAATTGGCTGATTGGGGATGGTTCCGACCCGAAAAACGCCATTGATGTTGAAGTGATCAGCAAGCTTGAGAGGTGTATCGGCAGGGACGAATGAGACTCCATTAACACCGTATCTCTGCTTCCCATCAACAATGCCTGCGAAACTCCGCAGGATGATTGTCCTGGAAACTTTTATTTGTCCATAACGGAACGATCCTTGCGGGTTCGGTCTCGGTCCGCTAGCTGTCAAGTTCGTCCTGCCATTATCACGAAAAGTTCGTTATAAAATCAGTTTTTATCGTCAGGATCGGTTTTGCGAGAAGACGAACCTGATCGATTGAGCCTGGTTCATAGACCAAACAATTGTTCCTTTAGGGGCTCTAGGGATTTGGCCTGCAGGTTTGCTATTAGAGTTGCGGTAGTGAAGAATTGCAGTGGAGGTCATGGAAGTGTTGGAAAAACGAGTTGAAATGGCAACATAGTAGCTTCTCGGTCGCTGATTAGCTGTGACTAACACTGAATATGATTGACCGACATGAATGTCCAGAGAAGAGTAGCTGTTTTGGACTGTGTGTGTTCCTTCAACTTCAACAAGTTCCATCTTGTGGCCTTGAATGCGAAAGTTGAGTGAGCTTTCAAGTCCCACATTTGATATCCTAAGCCTGTAAGTTTTTCCTGCAACAAGAAGTCAGCTCCTGTATAATCACCTGATAGATCTCAGCCCTGGCTCGGTCAACCAGGGCTAAAAACGGGTCGGAACGACTTCTAAACAATATTTTACTATATTACATTATGAACTCTTTCATTTATTTTAAAGAACAATTTTATGATATTACATCTATTTATATTTTATTCTATTATAAATCATTCCATTACGTTAAAAACTTTACGTTCAATCAAACACAACCTTAAAGTATTGGATTATGGTCCTATTATTGTCTATAACATACTTTAGTTTCATGTCTCTTTCCAATATGGGATGACTCTACTTGAATCACTTTATGAATTCAAGTCTAATGAATGGTAATTCATTCATGAAATCTACGGAAAAAAAGGTCTAACGTACTCAATTCATAATGCTCCTCGCTTTGCAAGAGTCTGGGAAGGATCATGATGCATGTAACCTTTCCTTTCTATTTTTACAATGAGAAAGTTTCTATAACTTAAACTTATGACTTTATAGTCACAAAAGAGCAACCAGACTCCCCTCTATAAAGTCTAAAAAAAACTTGGTTTCGTATCGAACTAGTTTCTCCTAAACTGATAACTAATGTGAAACTAATTAAATTACTATATAAAGGTATGAACTGTCTAAACCTACCCTGCCCGAGGCTAATTTTTCCAAACAAAACTATATCGTTTGGTTCAGAAAAGTTGGACATTGAGCCGATCTGGACTTGAGTATAAGCCTAAATCCATGGATCCGCTCATTAAAAATACGTAAAATTGGATTTACAGACCGGTCAATTGTTATCCCGACTTTAATTTAAAATTTTAATTTATAAATTTTATATAATTCATTTTATTGTCGTTTCTCTTTCAAATAACTCTATTATAAATTTTCGAGAAAACACCAACGTTAAGTACTATGTTGGCAACTTACCTTGTTCGAATGTGAAGGTTGTACCCTCCCTACGACCATTAATGAGAATGGCATGTGGAAAAGGAAGCTTGTGTCCACCGTCTAGTATGGCCTTCAGTTTCTGAAACATCAAAACAGCCAAGCTTTGATATGTGTTATTCACAGGCTTTCACAAAAACAGAAGGTATCAGAAATAAAATAAATAAACAAAAATACATAATTTATGTGGATCGGTATCGATAGGAAGATAAAATTTTCGATGTTTTAAAATCAGATCGGAAGTTAAATCATTAAGATAAGAAATTTAAGGTTTAACAAGTATTAGACTGTTATAAGATCGGTTAAAAATTGAATAAAATTAAAAAATTTGAAAAATAACTGAAGAAAATTATTCTTACTCTTCGAAAAATTTAAAGTTTAATTTTAAAAAATTTAAATAAAAATCGATTAATTTATTTTGTTTTATAAAAAATTGAAAAACGTATTAATTAAGTAATAAACTAATCGTTTGTTAACAACACAGATTACTAAACTGAACTAAATTTGAAAGTTAAAAACCGAACCAAAAAATTAATCAATTCAAAATTTTTACTTTTAAAGCAGCAAATCCGGTTCGTTTTTTTTTTTTTGGTTGCCCACGAAGTATCTTAGGAGGGTCTCAACTATGAGAAGACATCTTTAAGCCATTCACATCTAGACTAATCTTCACTCGAATCAGGCAAGTTTCTTGCCGGAGGCAAAGCTATGGAATTAATGTGAGAGAATGACATAAAGTACAAAGCATGACAAATGAACAAACCCGAGGAAAGTGTTACCTTGTGGGAGGTCTTGTAACAATCTCCGATCAGGATGTGGAAGTCGCCGGCCGGTTGAGGGAAGGGGACAGGAATGAGTGGTCTGCTGAGGATCCTGATGCCTCCAAAGGCACCGGCTGCTTTGTGCAAGGCTAGAGAAGGAGAGTAGTAAAAGCTGCCTATTTGATCCTTCATCTGTAATTTGTAAGTGTAGTTTTGGCCTGGTGGGATTGGACATGTTGTTCCAAGAACTCCATCTACGTAGGAGTTTTTCCTGTTTTGGATCCCATTCCTGGTAAATTTTAGTTAGATTTAATCAAAGACTGATCATCAGCAACAATGGCGCACTGATTTAGAAGAGAGGGTTACTTTACCAGGTAAGTAGGAAAGGTTCGTCCAAGTGATTCCTGACATTAATGAAGACATTATCATTGGTAAAAGCTTCTATGTTCGGCCCTGGAAATTCTCCATTAATCAGAATTCCCTGAAACACAGCTCAGGAACCACAGAAAAATCCAATGATCATCACATGTTGAGTAAATCGGGGAAAAAAAAGGGAACAAAGAAGAAGAACCAAGTCTTTAACACACAAAACCTGTTGCTTAATGCCAAGAGGATAGATATCTCCATAAGTAATGTTCCAGTCGAAGAACCTGTAAGGATCGTCAGCCCCAACAATGGCGGAATAGTACGGAGAAGATGTTACAAAGAAGAGAAGAAGAAGAAGAACAAGTGACATGTTTGGTGATGACTGGAGAGTTAGTGTTTATTTGCTCTCTCTGAATATAGGTATAATGTAACTGCTACACATAGATTGGTGGCACATCTAAAGAGCCTGCCCTTTACATATAAATATAATTTAAAAAATTTTGAAACGGGAGGACCCGCACTAGGCAAATCCTGTACGACAAGTTCGATCGAGGGAGTATAAATAGGAGAAATTAAACACAGAATCTTTTGACCTCATGCTCTTTCACTCCACCAACTCGACTACCCCTAGAAGGGTTGTTTTCATTTTTCATTTATTCATAATTCCTAAATTAGAATTTAATTAATAAGAATATATAAATAATTAAATAATATTTATTTGAAATGTTATTAATTTATAAATTAATATTTATTTGAAATGTATTTTAATTATTTGAGTGCGCACTGGGTAAATTTTTGGATTGACTAATAACCTACAAATCACTTCAACCAGGTACTTCACACTAGGCAAGCCTTATACGACAAACTCGATCAAAAAAGCGTAGGTAGGAGAAATTGAACACAAGACCTTTTGACTTCATGCTCTTCCACTCCACCAACTCGACCACCCTTTAGAAGATTTGTTTTCATTTTTTATTTAATCGTAATTCCTAAATTAGAATTTAATTAATAAGAATATATAAAAAACGTATAGAATTTAATTATATTTAAGTTAATTACACATTTTATTTTAAAATTTATCATTTATTCTTTATATTATATTTAATAAGTATTTTTATTATATTACGTGAAGTTATTGTTTATGGACCAATTACATCCTGCCACGTAAGGTAACAAGAATGTTTTAACGCGTCCCGTGATTACCGACGCCGCGGCACTCACGGGAGTTATGCAAATTTCTTGCTTAACCGACACGTCGAACTTTGTAGGAAACGCCATAACTATACACGAAGTGGGGAAGTTGGAAGGAGGACTTTGCTAAAGAGTCTTCCATTATAGTGATATAGGGAATTTAGGTGTTTTTAAATCTAATGTCAGTATCTAACATTAAGGGACAAAAAAAATCTAAAGCTTATGCTTAATTTTGGATGCATTCTTCTTGTCAATTGGTGAAGTATAGTTGGTAAATGATATGTAATTTATGCTTGATATTTTTGGCGTAGTTCGAGTAGAAGTCGGGTTTGAATCTTCTGTACCCTTTTTCTTGTACCCGCATGTTTCAAGTAACATTTAGCTATATAATTATTAAGAGAGAGACAATTTAAATGGGTGGGATGTTGTTGGAACAGAAGGTACAGGAGAAAAGGATATAGAAGATTTGAAGTCGCAGAAATCAACTGATCGATATAATTTTATTGAATTTTGAATGGAATTGGGTGAGGCTTTGGGTTTGTGCCCGATTCGATTTTGGACTGCCCATGGTTTGATTAGGCTTGGTTGCGAGTTCATAATTAGGTTCAAATTTTTTTAATTTCAAACTTTGAGTTGAACTTTGGGACTTTCGAGATGCGATTAGGCTTAAGTTTGAGACGCAAATCTTGACCATTTCAAGTTGATAGGCTTATTGTCACCTCAAGGCCTAGACTGGTAGAGGCTCAATTCTTTTAAACAAAACAATATGCTCAAACACAATTATAAAAAAGACATTATTTTACATTTTACATTTTTAAAAATTTGATAAGGCATTGTCATCCCTATGAGTACTCGATAAAGATAATGTGATAACGACATTTTATTG
>JAOQMP010000209.1:45773288-45784707 GCA_027563575.1 Erythroxylum pedicellare
TACTGGTTTTATGATTAAATGTATGAGATGCCATGTGGAGTTCAGTAGTGATCGCACGTAGCACTCCCTTATCTTAGTATATGTATCGGAATGACCTACAGGCGTCCCGGTGTGTACCCTAGGGTAATGGGGTGTTACAGTCACATTCAAATCCACTATGTACAGTCTTCCCACATTTTTTCTAATTTGTTCTCGCAGAACATATTCATCATCATTAGTTGCAAATAAGTCATCATCAACTAAATCATCTCTGCAATCACTAATATGCATAACAATGAAGTCATCATCTTACTCCAATTGAACTTGAAACAACCCCTCACCATTATCATCAAATTCATTGCAAATATCAGAGTTTGACTCTTCACCATTTGTTGTAGGATGCTCATAACCATGCTCATCATAGATTTCAACATTCTGATAATTAAAATCTTCCAGTTCTTAGAGTATAGCCAACATGTCCTTGTCATGGTCTAAGCTTAACTCCTTCAAGCTTCTCATCGATTCATATGGAAATTTGTAAAAGATAAATATTACTCTGCATCTTTTATCTTTAGAAAACCCTTTTAGAACAAGAATGTTAAGTTCATCAACACCCATATGCTTCTTCCTTTTAATCTTGCCCCCAACATATCTACTATTGTGTCTTTCCAACACTCCACCATAATGAAATGCAAAATTCACCAGCATTTGCAAATTATTAGGCATTTTTAACAATGAAATATAACATAACATATAAAAAGATGGCTATAAATGGAAACATGTATAAAAGTTTAGACTAAATAAAAATGAGCTAAGGGAAAGTGTGACTATCTATATATTATCCAAGAGGAGAAAAAGAAGAAACAACTAAGCAATCTTATTAGTGACAAAATAATCATACTTAACATCAACATTATCGACCCATCTTCTAATCTCATAGTACTTCAATTCTATATACTCTGCATTATCTATATTCTTTAGGTTCTTTAAAAAGAAAATTACATATAAGTCATCACAATATATTTTTATTGACTAAGGAATATAGTTAACAATCTTAAGCAGTGTAATTAAAGTTTTTTAACCATTTGGCTTCAACTTTAACTTGGAAACAAGTTAAAATTTTCTTTTTTAATGTAGGAGTTACAACATATTGTCTAAAAATTTTCCAAGAAAAGACACTTCCTACAAATATGAAAATATCATCTGAGCTCACATCAAAATCAATATTAGTACATTCAATCACTTCAAGATTTTAATCTCTTCTATATCAAGCATGGAATCTCTAGTCTTACATATATATCCCATCACTGCCTATTGTAATCTAATGATCTGACTTGGATTAGTTGACTATATTTACTAAATAAACTAACAACAAAAACTATATTAGGTTTAGTGTGAACTTCTGAATACATTAATATGTCCACGACACTACTGTAGGGAGTACCATCCATTATTTTTTCCTCTTCATCATTTTGTGTATACTACTATTTACTTAATTCCTGTCCTTTAATTATAAACGTCAAACTAAGTTTACACCTTTTCATATTAAAACCTCTGAAATATGCAATCAATATATGTCTTTGAGAAAGACCCTATCAATATCTCATACCTATTTTTATGAATCGTCTCTCTAAAAACAAAAAATGTTTAAAAATCTTTTATAACAAAATTCTTAGGAAGTATAATTTTTAAATTTATAAAAAATAAATCATCATTAATAAGTAAAATGAAATTAATATAAAAAGAAAAAAATTTCGCACACTAACCCTTAATTATATGCAAAAATCTAAGTGCATTTTCTATAAAACTCATATAAGAATCACTTAATGAAACTTTAATGTGGACAACACAAGGGTTGTGAATGGAACAAATGATTGATCTGCATCAACCAATCTTTTTGGTTAGTTTACTTTTAGGTGTTCATTGATGAGAAACAAATATTAGCCAAACCTACGTAATGTGAAAATGTAAAGAACATCAACTTCATTATGAATAAATGTATCTAAAGAAGAACAACTTCATTGTGAATAAAAAAGTATGTAAAGAAGAACAATTTCATTGCAAATAAAATGTAAAAAGGTACTTCATCTTTACACCTCCTTGTCTAAATAATCCATCATTTATTGCATCTAAATGTATGTATGGTTATCAAGATCTGAAAAAATAAACAAACCTTTAAGAAATTGTAATAAAAACCTAACCTTGACGTGGATAACTATGATGTGAGACCAAAATGAGCTTGCTACGATATGAGAACAAACTGAGCTTCTTGCGCTACAATGCGAGAACAAACTGAGGAGTTTGGTGTGACGCGAGAGCAAATAGAGTAGTAGCTTGATGGGATGCAAGAACGAAGGGTTGCCTCTATGATTTACGAATTTCATTCCCAAAAATGGTGCAGTTTTAGTTATGTTATTAAACAACGTAGTTTTGTTAATCTTCATTAGCTATGTTATTTTGGTCTAACATGTATACATGTTCAGGGTTTCTGGAACATATAGGAAGCAATGTCAGCAAACTTAAGGGAGACACTAATATCAAGCTAGAATTGAAAACAATTAAAAGTTTGAGTATTTAATTGTTAATTTTTAAAATTTGTTCATGATTGCAAAATTGGGCAAAGTTCGAGACTTTTTTATGTAATTAACCATTAAATTATCTACACTCCTTAATTAAATCAAATAAACCCAACAAAATCAAAATTGCTTAAACATTATGAAGTTAAATAGCAAAAAAGATCCAATAAATATGCAAAATATGCAAAAACATAAGAAATTACAAAATTCAATTCATAGAAAATAAATAGAACAATCCTAAGGATTCAATTTGACAAAGATAAACCACAATAGCTAAAATTCCTTAGCAAATTTAAATTTAATCATACATATCGCCTATGAATGTCAACTAAGCCTCCTAAATCCTTCTAAATACTTTGGTAATCTTAAGTAACCATAAAATATGCGAAGTGGTAGAATCTCACACTTACTCCCCTAAAAATCCACAAAATGATTGATAAGTATACATTGCATCATGTTTTAGGGCTTAGTTTGATATGTATTTAATTGTTAATTTAATGGTTTAATATAAGTTTAGGTTAGAATTGTGTTAGTTTGTTAATTATTTTTGTTTTAAGTTTTTTATGGGTTAATACAAGTCTTTAAGCTTAAATATTATATTTTTGAGGTACCTTGATGTGTTTGTTAGTATTTCAGGGTTAACATCGAAGAACAAAGAAGTTTGGGAGACATTCAGGCTGGAACAACGGCTTACGAACGTGGCATAATAGGCCACGATCGTGACAAAAGCCTAGGACGTGGCCTATAATCATGACCTATATGCTATGATCGTGACAGAAGGCTCGAATCTGGCCCACGACCATGCCTATGTTGATAGACGTGTAGACACTTAGAAACGTCATGTTTAGAGGGATTTTTCGAACCTTTTTGACCCCAAAAAACCTAGGGTTGCTCAAAACACAAAGGATATTTAAAGAACAAGACAAAGAGGTAGAAGGAGCTTTTGACATCAACCACCTTGAAACCCTAGAGAGATTTCATCGAAAGATAGAGAAAGAGAAGAAGAAAGAGAGAAGAGGAGAAGAAGTTGACTAAACGTACTTCCTGGATAAGGAGTTTCCCTATGTCACTGCCTCCCATCATCTGTTCAGATCATATTTCCTATTTATTTACAATTTTATTATTGTATAGAATTGGAATAATAGTTTGATGATATCATTTTTGAATATTGAGGATGTTCTAAACTTAACATCAGAGTTTTATCTTTGATTTAATGAAATTTGATTGTTTATGTGTTATTGAATTTGTTATGGTTTAATTCTGGAAGTGCATAATTCGATAATAAACTGCGAAGGTGAATTGAATGAAAATGATTAAATTGGGCTAACAAGAGTTAGATGATTTAATAGAACAAGAATTAAATGAAATCGGTAAATTGTGCGAAGAGAGATCTTGCATAGGTTTCTGGTAGTTTATTGAAGAACTTCAAAACTAATTCAGATTTTGGATAGGTTATTAATTGAGAGATTGCAACTTCCGTAATCTGATTAGAGTTTATAATTTAGGGTTAATGGTTATAACTCGAGAGAGAGTAATTAACCCTAGGATCGTTTAGAACCAACAATCCTATAATTCATAATCAATTAGGTTAGCGATAAGGATAGGTAAAATTTCCTTTCTCTCAATTGGTAATTCCCTTAAGTTAATTCTTAAGTGTGTTGCGACTGCTTAATTATAATATTTTCGTGATTGATTTTAAATTTGATTTGATTGATTGAATTAATTTCTCACTTTTAGTTTAGTGCAATTTAAATTTTTGTATTGTTTTCTGGCCTTAGATTTTATGATTAGATTATCCCTGCTTGTGGGATCGACATCTTAGGTACTACAATAACGAACCATGCGCTTATGAATTATCAAGGGTATTATTAAAACTTACACACATCAACACCCAATCAATGATCCAATAATAAATGGATAAATGTAAGAAACATACCTTGACTTGATGAAATCTCAAGGTAAATATGTTGGTAAAGGGGTTAAGCACAGAGTATGGGTGAGAGTGCATCACCGAGGTGAGAGAATACATAGCTTGTGAGTCTTATTAAATATTGAAAATTTAAACTAAGTAAAAAAAATTATTCATAATGGGTATGCGTTAAATATTATCATTTCAAAATCAATAAAAGAAAGGAATCTATTCCTAATAGGTTTGCTTGTAATCTAAATTTCTGGATTTTATTATGATAAAAAAGACACAATGTTAAACTAATGGGCCATAAGGCCTAATCAATTTATGATTCATTTTTAATAAACAAAAATAAACTAAGATCGGGTTTTAATAAAATAAATTGTACTTTTAAAAAGATCATTATATATATGAATTTTAAAAAAGGGGGACATAATTAAGTGCTAATACTAAAAAATAAAGACAAATTTATGCACTCAAATTTAATTTTGTAATTGATGGAATATTGTCAATCTTTTTTTGTTTTTTAGTAGGCTAAAATTAGCGTGCTCAATCTCACGCTTGACACTCACTATTAGGCATATAGGATACACACGCACCTAAGTGCTCGATGCCTCCAAGCCCATATGTGTCATGACTAGACACATACGAATGTGCCTTGACCTTTATAACATATGCGTGATACACTCCTAGCATGTTTCACATGGTCCCTTCATTTATACGTTGGTTGTCCAAGCATAGAAGTGACACGTGTGACACATAAGATAGTTGGCCCATGTCCCACGTCTATCTAGCTCATTGGAAATTCTAAAAGCTTGCAACCAATGGGCATGTGATTTCTATCGATAGTTTATGGTGATTTTTTTCACGAATTTTCATTAAAATTACCATAAAATGAGTTTTCACCCTTTTTCTTACAATTCTCAAATAAAAACCAATTAACAAACACTATGTATTAATAATATTAACTTCTCTAAGAGAAAACTCAGGGTAATGGAACAAAGAAAGGTCCATCACCGTATGAGTTAAATGCAAGTGACAATCCTGGAAACTTGATCACGCAGGTGCAATTGAGAGGAGAAAATTATGAAGAATGGGCCAGAGCTGTGAGAATCTTAGTGTGCTCGAAGAAAGTGGGGGTTCATAGATGACACCCACAAAGAATCGAAGAAGGGTGCACTTGAGATAGAGGATTGGTGGACAGTCCAATCCATGACTGTGTCTTGGATACTAAACACAATTGAACCAAACCTAGGTTCCACTGTGATGTATGTGGAAAATGCAAAAGACCTATGCGAAGACATTAAAGAACGTTTTTCAGTGGTGAATGATCCAAGAATCCAACAACTGAAGGCGAAATTGACAGATTGCAGACAACAGGGAATGAGCATGGTCACCTACTAAAGAAAACTGAAAACATTGTAGGATGAGTTGGCCAATTACGAGCAAATTCTGCAGTGCACATGTAGAGGATGCACATGTGATGTCGTGTCCAAAGTTGAGAAACGAAGAGAAGAGGAAAAGGTGTACCAATTCTTGATGGGGCTTGATGATGCAAGCTATGGAACAATGCGGTTAAGTGTGTTGGCAACAGATCCTTTGCCTTCATTGAATCGAATCTATGAGACTATGGTGCAAGAGGAAAGAATGAAATGATTACCAGATCCAAAGAGGAAAAGGGAATGGTTATGGGTCTCGCAGTGCAGGTAGGATTTAAAAGCAAAGGGCGAAAAGAGGGCAAAGACAAATCAGGGACATGATGCAAAAAGGTGTTTTGAAATTATTGGTTATCCCGATTGATGGGGTGATCGCCCGCGAACTGAAGCAGGAAACAGTGAATCAAAACTAAGAGAATCTAGAGGGAGGGGTAAAGGAAGTGCAGCACACGCCAAGGTGGACCACGTTTTTGGGGGAAGCTGTAGTACATTTGGAATGGAAGCAGGGAGATATGAGACTATGGGATTGAGCAACGAGCAATGGCTGACATTGATGGACATGCTGAAATCGCACAAGATAAGCAACACTGAGAAAATGACTAGTAAGAAAGCTTGTGATTGGTGGATTGTAGACAGTGGTGCCTCTAACCATATGACAGGGAGATTGCAGAATTTGTGTGAGGAGCGAATTATACAAGACTGCCAAGTGGGACTGCCAAATGAAGAAATAGTGTTTGCAAATAAAGAATGAACAATGAAACTTAATGGTGGATTAGAGCTTAAAAATGTCCTATATGTGCCAAAATTGAAATGCAACTTGATCTTTATGTCACAGTTAATAAATGAAGCACAATGTGTGATAATGTTTACTAATAAACTGTGTTTAATGCAGGACCTCACTTTGAGGATGCTGATTGAAGTAGATGAACGGAAAGATGGGCTCTACATATAGCATAGTGTGAGTGGCAAAGCTTGTCATACCAATGCAGACAATCGACTAGAGTTATGGCACAAAAGGTTGGGACATCCATCTTCCAAGATTGTTCAAATGATTCCAAATATAAGTAGGTATTGTAAAAATAAGTCCATGGAAAAATTCTGTGAAGTATGTGAAAGGTCCAAGCAAACTAGAGAAAAGTTTCCTTTAAGTGAGTGTCAAGCATCAAACATTTTTAATTTAATACATTGTGATTTGTGGGGACCTTATAGAACCCCTTCATCTTGCAGTGCTTCGTGCTTTTTAACTCTCAATAATGATTGTTCTCGAGCTGTTTGGATAAACTTGTTACGTGATAAGAAAGAAGTACCCCAGATGTTGATAAATTTCTTTACATTAGTGGAATGACAATACCAACAAAGGGTGAAGGTTGTGCGTAGTGACAATGGAATGGAATTTTTACGTCTTGAACAATATTTCCAACAACATGGGACTATTCATTAGACTTCGTGTATTGGGACATCACAACAAAATGGAAGGGTCGAGCGAAAACATCGTCATATCCTAAACGTAGCCCGTGCCCTCCGGTTTCAAGGAAATCTTCCGCTCCGAATGTATCTTAACCGCTGGTTACCTACTTAACCTCACACCTTCATCAATACTCAATGGCAAGACCTTATATGAAGTCATCATAGGCAAGCAACCCCCCTATGACCACTTCTGAGTGTGCAGATGTCTTTGTTATGCGCATAATCAGCATAGGCGCGGGGATAAGTTCACGAGTCGTAGTCACAAGTATGTTTTCATTGGTTATTCATATGGGCAAAAGGGATGGAAGCTTTATGATCTGGAGAAAAGAAGTCTCTTTGTGTCCAGGGACGTGAAGTTTGTAGAAGATCAATTTCCTTTTGGCTTGCGTTCACGATCCACTGAAGAGACTCTGACTATCATACAACTTCATTCGGTGCCTGTTGATTTGATTGTTGAAGAAGAAGCACTAAATGACATTGGCCTATCTGCTGAGACTCTTCTTGACTCCTCTTACATCAATTCTAATGTGCCCAATGTCGAAGACAAGGGGGATTTGACATGGCCTTTATTGTACTGCAAATAAATGAAGAAGCATTTGACTTCCAAACTCCAGAAATTGATGCAAACGTCACTTCCCCACAAAGAAGCATGACTAATGCACCACTTGGAAGAGGCCACCGCTTGAAGAAGCCATTTGTCAAGCTTGAAGATTATGTCACTCATGCCACGATTACACTCAACCCATTGACACATTCTACCCTTTCATCAGCTAACTCAGGTGTGTTGTATTCTCTAGAAAATTATGTGAATTGTGAAAAATTCTCTTACCTCCATCGAGCCTTCCTTGCAACATTACAAGCCAAAACAGAGCCCACCCTATTCTTCGAAGCTGTTAAGGATGCATGCTGGAGGGATGCTATGGCTCAAGAAATTAGAGCGCTCCACAACAACACCACTTGGGATATTACCCCACTTCCTCCTAGGAAGAAAGCCTTTAGGTGTAAGTGGATTTACAGGATCAAGTATCACTCTAATGGCAGTATTGAACGATTTAAGGCATGCTTGGTCATCTTGGGTAATCATCAAATTGAAGGGATTGATTACACTAAAACTTTTGCTCTTGTGGCACTGTTCTCGTTATTGCTGACACAAAAGACTGGGAACTCCACTAAATGGATGTTCACAATGCCTTCCTTCATGGTGATCTTGCAGAAGATGTGTACATGAAATTGCCTAATGGCTTTAAGGTGTCACAATCGAACATAGTGTGTAGGCTCTGAAAATCTCTGTATAGACTCCACCAAGCTCCCCACTGTTGGTTTGCCAAGCTCTCCACTGCTCTTCTCTAGTATAGGTTTCGATACTGTCCATCGGATCACTCTTTGTTCTACTTTAATAAGGGCAACGTGCAGTTGGTAGTTCTAGTATACATCGATGATCTTGTTATTTCAGGTAATGATTCTGGGGCGATTTGACAATTTAAAGACTATCTCCATTGCTGCTTTCACATGAAGGACCTAGGCAAGTTAAAGTATTTCTTGGGAGTGGAGGTTGCGAGGTCTCCTACGAGAATTTTTTTATGCCAACGGAAGTATGCATTGGACATTATTCATGAAGTTGGCTTACTTGGAGCAAAATCGACAACCACTCCGATTGAAGAAAACCATAATCTGGCCTTGGCTACAGACCCCTTACTTTCTGACCCTGGCCCGTATCGTCGCCTGATTGGGTGCCTTATCTACCTTTGCTTCACACGCCTAGAGCTCTCCTATAGTGTTTACATCTTGTCTCAATTCATGAACCAATCGTGAGAAGAACATTGGAAGGCTGCTTTGCGTGTGGTACGCTATCTTAAGGGACAACCCGGTCAGGGTATCCTACTGCGAAGGGACAGTGATCTGTATCTATATAAGTGGTGTGACTTTGATTGGGCAGGTAACCCTCTCACTTAGAGATCTCTCACCGGCTGGTTCATTTTCCTAGGCACCTCTTCGATCTCTGGGAAAACGAAGAAACAACACGCGGTCTCTAAATCCTCCGCTGAAGCGTAATATCAATCTATGGCCACCACCATATGTGAATTAAAATGGTTAAAAGGCATTCTTTTTTTGCTTGGCATGTCTCATTCGGAACCTATGCACCTAAACTATGATAGTCAAGCTACGCTCCATATCACCAAGAATCCAGTTTTCTATGAAAGCATAAAGCATATTGAAGTCGATTGTCACTTTGTTCGAGATGAAATTCTCTACAATTGTATTCGCACTTCATATGTCTCCACCCACACTCAACTTGCTAACCTCTTTACCAGAGCACTTGGGGCGAAACAGTTCAATTCGTTATTAAGCAAGTTGGGCATTCACAATCTCCATGCTCCAATTTAAGGGGGAGTGATACGCGTATATCTTATTATTAAAGAAACATTTGACCAAGTAATATAGGAAATATTTTAGGAATGATTGGGTGTTGTAATATCGCATCTTTTATATATATATATACATGTACATTTTGATCAATAAACATCATCGAAAATTATCAAACCACTTTAGTACACACTAATAAAGTGTTGTTTTTGTTAGATTTCACTCCACTTAATTATATAGTTTATTAAGTCGCTTTATTATTTTTATATTGAATTAATTTAATTTTAATTTTAAAAAATAATTTATAATAAAAAATTTCTAACACTATAACTATTCTTATATACTATCTTTAACAGGCTTGAGATCCTCTGTCTCCAATTATCCAAGTCCCTCTGTACCCTATCAATCCAAGCCATTTATTGACAATCAATAAATGGCTTGGATTGATGGGGTACAGAGGGGCTTGGGTAATTGGGGACAGAGGAATACGTCCCTCTTTAACGTCACTCAAGAAAAAGAAAGAAAATTAGTAGATTCCTCATGATTTGGAAAAAGGGACAATAATTTCATAAATGACTAACCTTTTAGAAGTTTTTCAATTTGATGTCCAACCTTTTAAAATTTTCGATTTAATAATTAAGGCTTTCAAATCTCGGATAACCTAAGTTAAAATGTTGTCTTTGTTAGTTATTTACTGAAGTGGCTAATAGAGTACACTTTCGCTAGACATTTGATACTTATGTAGCTTTTGGGGGACACTTAGATACTCACATGAATTTAAACTTAACCCTATCTAACCCTAAATTTGTTCTTAAAGAAATTATTCCTCCCTCTTCACGAACCCATAATGTTGAGCTATATGTTCAAGTTACAACCTTTAGAAAGATATCAACGACTATCTACCTACTCTTTGTATAGAAAAGAAAATGTAAATTCTAAAAAATAATTCATTTTATAAGAGCACCAATGCAAACTACATAAAAAAAAGATGGCATGAAATTAATATCAAGAAGACCAACTAAAGCTCCTATAACTTGTGGATGTATAATTCAACTAAATAACTAGCTTATTAAAGTTTTGGCTAGTAACCATCAACAGAGGTCCTCAAAAGAAGTAATAGGTTGGCATGTTATAGTGACATTATTACCATCAGATGCAAAATTGAAAACATTTGATACCATGTATTAGGCATGTAAGTTTCTTGAAAAGCTTCAATTTGTATAAAAATGAGATTCATTTAAGCACAATAATGAAGTTATGACCCCAAATTTATAAATCCTATATGTATAAAGTATATAATTAAATTATTTTTACTTCATTAATGCATCATCCACTACAAGAAATTGTGTTTTTAGTGAAGGTGAAAGTTGTAACTAAAAGTAGTAATATTTTTCACTATTAGTAATAAGGACCAATATTTGAAGTCATCACCTTTCGTCACAAATACCTCCGTCACAACTAAAATTGTGACTAATTTAAATAATAGTCACCGTTATACAAAACTTTTGTGACACTAATACTGACACTAAAATTTTTTAAATGTGTGACAAAGTTATATGGTCACAATAACTTCAAATATTTATGACAAGTTTATCGTCACAAATAATATGAAGTAGTTACGAGGTAAGTCGTAACACAACTTCATTTTATTGTGACAAAATTGCCGACACTAAAGCCTATTAAATATG
>JAOQMP010000209.1:45784807-45797857 GCA_027563575.1 Erythroxylum pedicellare
GTGATTTTTTTTTTTTAGAGAGATCATTGAAACTCATATCGAGCAAAATACTTCTTCATTCATTGAAAGCTTGTAGAGGATAGTTAAATACTACTAGTGTGGAAGGTTGAAGAGCCTTAAAAATTATCTACTTGTGAGCTTGAAGAGGCTCGTCAAATTACTATTTAAGATTTTAGTGAAACACTCAAGTTAGATACTTGAGAACTGGACGTAAGATTAGGTTCTAAGCCGAACTAGTATAAATCGACTGCATCTTTCTATCTTTCTCCTTAACCTTTAATTTTTCACATTATAATTGTTTTCCACTTGCAAGAGATTCATTTCAGTTTTAACGGACTCCTATTTTAAATTGTTTTAACAAAATTTATCATTTAACAGGTTCCTATCGTTTAGCAAGCTTCTATCATCTGACAGACTCTTATTGTTTTTAACTTTAACTGATCTCTGTTTTTTTTATACGAATTGAAAGTAGCTTGTAAAAAAAAAAAAAATCAACTCATACACAATTCACGTTTCTATTGCATATGATTGCTTTATCAACTTGAACTTATAAATTGCATTAGCTAGCTATGCTCAATAGTTGTTAATATTGTCACTGCAATCTTATTTTACCAACTCTTTAAAATTTGTTCATCACTAAAGTTCATTCAAATTTTCACTAAATTCATATTTCACCAACACTTTGTAAATTATTTATCAATTATGACTAGAGTTGATAGTTCGAGATTAACCCTAATCGAGATCAATAGACCAAGCAACATTAGGGCGTCGGATGGTTTGGCCCAACCCGACCCATTTCTAGCCATAGTTATAACAACAAATTATCTTGAAGGCAATGTTTGACCAATTTATGTGAAACTTCAATCCAATTGCTTATTTAATGTGATTGGTTAAAGTTAGATGGTCTATGACAAGCCTTGATTAATCTTTACCTTACACTCTATAGAAATTCAGCTTCTTTAACTAAACTCTTTAGGAATTAAGAAATGGTCAATATATATAAGGGAAAAGAAGATGAAACTTGGAAAGAATCGTTGGCATAAAAAATTACTATGTTTCACTCAGGATTTTCATGTTCAGGATCATACATATGTGTTTCAGGAATCTACATCTGAATCAACAAAGTTAATTTTTTTCTGGTTCAGGGGTTGAGAATGTTGAGAAGAGAGACTCTGGACTTGATCAAATGCCTGAAAAGACAGTGAAGACCATCTTCAAGATCCTGAAAAGATGACTCCAGATCATCTAGCTGAATCTGCAGATTCCTGATGATGTGAACAGCTTTATCAGAATTGCTTGTACTGTAATGGACGAAACCAATCAATGAAGAATCGATCCTGGAGAATTCATTTCCATCTGTTTCTTCTCTTTTCTGGTGCACCAGCTTGG
The DNA here is from genome assembly GCA_027563575.1 of Erythroxylum pedicellare. Classification (NCBI taxonomy): domain Eukaryota; kingdom Viridiplantae; phylum Streptophyta; class Magnoliopsida; order Malpighiales; family Erythroxylaceae; genus Erythroxylum; species Erythroxylum pedicellare. Next base: position 45,786,197 of record JAOQMP010000209.1, read on the forward strand.
AGACTAAAGACCAACTAGTACCTCTTGACTTTGGTCCTGATATGACACACAGTAAGGACTCAAGAACTTGGAGAGTGACAGATTCAATCTCTTTTAACAATCTGAAGATGGCTCTGGTTTCTTTATCTTCATCTGAAGAGAAGGAGTTGGATTTGTTCTTCATATCATTTAAGGTTTTTCTGATTGCCTTCTTCACCACCTTCCTCGAAACCAGGAATTTCTGGACCTCACTCTTGAGACAGGTTTCTGCAGAGCCTGATCTTCTGCGGAAAATGGATTGAAGCTCTCGTGCACTTTCCTTAGTATGCAAGACCGAATCTTTAGCAGAACTACAAACTTCCAACATTCGAAGAGATCCATCCAAGACCTCATCAACCCACTTCTCTTGATGAGCATTTGCAAGTACTCGTTGAGTTACAGGCAAGTGGAAGAACTGGTGGACATATTCAAACAAATCCGAAAGATCATTCAGCTTCTGGCCTATGGACTGTGATGAAACTGATGCAGCTGTAGCTTGAGAAGCAGACATCAATCTCGACAAATGGTCGTCAAGTTGTGTGATCAGGGGGTGTGAGCTAGAGGGCAAGCTGTTAGATCGAGCATGGAGGTCATAGGATTTTGGATTAGAAGATGAACCTGCCATTTTTCTTCTCCCCCAAGGCCGCAGGAGCCTGAAATATATATATAACACACACACACATCAATGGAAGGAGACAGAAGGAATCTGAAACAAACATGATTTAGATTCAGATCTAAACAACTATCTGAGTCATGTTTTTCACTGTCTCCTCCTGGACCGCCATGTCCAACTCAGAACACAACTGCCACATCTGCGCAAAAGATATTGCTTCGACCTTTAAGTAATGAAGGCCACACGAGTGGGAGTTGAAGATGAAGAACAAGTGGGATTATGATTATCCCAAAATGTAACATTTGGTTGGATTGATAAAAAAAAATGTGATTGAGTTCAAAATTAAAAAAAAGAAGAGTTGAAGTCCAACTCGAAGCTCAGTCAAATTAGACCCGACCTGTTAACTTCGAGTCGATCCGAGTTCGGTTAAGCCTTTTTTGTTATCCTTAGTCTTAAAAACGTTAAAATTTAAATTGAACTTGTCGAAACATTAAGATTCAAGTTGTATTCTAACGTAAACATTGAAATTAAAAATACCCTTTTGGCCTGTAATAATATGATTCAATTCGGATCTCAATTTGAACTAATTAAATCAAAATTTCACTAATAATTTATTAATACAATTATTTTAAATTAATAATTCTAGTCAAATTTAAAAGTTAAATTGAACATTTAATTGATTCAAATATGTTATTTATGCTAACAAAATCTAGGAAAATAATCTTCCTAAAAGATTGAATTTTTTCATAATTTTTAATAGCATTGAACCCTAATTAATAATACCTAAAACTAAATTATACCAACTTTATTTAGTATCAAACCTCATCACCATAATTTTAAATTGTTATCCAATTTAATAAAGCTCTAATAGATATATATTAAAATTTGGAAATTTAAGTAGTTTCTTTATAATACAATTTTTATCAATAAAACAAATTTTGAATAGGCACCTCACATTTTACACAAACTTGGGGAAGCCTCAAAGACAGTGGTGTCCTTATTGATCACAAGTTTCATTCTCAGGATCCTTTCCCACCTCTCTGCTTCTTCTCTTCTAGTGCAACAGCTTCATTCAACATATCAACAGCATCATTGTGCATATCCAGTTTTGCCAGTGCGACCGACTGCATATAGAAGGCCGTTGGCCACTCGGGATACACGCATTGAGCTTGCATTGCGTCTCGGAGGGCAGCACCCGGTTGTTCACATAACAGATAACAGAGACTGCGACGAGCAAAAACTGTTGGGGACACCATTGTTCCGACGTCTATGAACTGCATCAGGGAGAAAGGAAACCATAATCAAACCAAAACATAAGAAAAAAAGGTTTCCATTTCCAATGCCTGCACTAGATATCTGTAAACACATATCTAATCAAAACCAAGTACAAAGAGGAATATCAGTTATGAAGAACATAAAATTCTTCTCAAGGATCAAAGAGCTCCCAACCACAGAGCCATCCAAGAGATTTCCATAGGTATACATACCTGCGAATAACAATCAATGGCAGTTTTAAAATCTTTATCGCGAAATGCAAAGTCCCCTCGCTTCCTTGATTCAAGCATATCTCTCATCTGTTGTGTCCATTCTTGGAAAGATAGCTGAACCAAACAGCATTTAAGTAAATATCTGAGCACAAAATATCAGGAAAAATTAAATACGCGATGTAATCTATTCCAAGTCAATTACCTCATTTGTTCCTTCGTCATCTTTGTAATGTGTCATGACCAAGATCTGATGAATTGCTGTGAGGTCCATCCGAGAACATGCTTCGGCCATCGGTGAGAGATGACGTTGAGGAGTTGCAGGGGCTTCTGTGTGCTTCGAAATTCCAAGCATAATATAAGATGGAACCTGAATAACAAAATTAAGACGGGTGATTTCTCAAAACAAAGAAGTTTACTTTTAGACCAAGTTTCAAGTAAGCGCATGTTCGACTTTGTGTTATCAGTAGTATCAAGAAAAGGAATCCAATTTTTGTGAGCAAGGATACACTTTGACAAGAAAACGTTGGCTGGCTGGATTACAATGAAACTAAATAGAAATTGATAGCTAAAAAATATTATTGAAAAAAAAATTGATAAAATAACCTTACATCAGGTTTCGTTTGCAGTGGAGCAAGTGTCGAAACAAGGTCCTTTGTAGTTGGCCGTTCTCTAGGTTCATATTGCAAACATTGAGATGCAAGACCAACAACAACGGTTGCCTCTTCTGTGGAGAAGTTGCCTTCCAAATGTGAATCCATCAAGAGAATAATGTTTTTGCCCCTAATCATATCAAGAGCCTGCAAGCACGCAGAATAATGAAATCAACAACCAAGATGTATCTTAAGAAACAAGACCGAAAATTGAAGAAAACTGAACTTCTTTTGCTAGAATTTTATATCTAGTTAACATTATGTATGAGGGTACAATTACGGAAAACATCAGCCTGCATTTCCATAACCCATATCAGTTCTAACCCGTAAAATTTTGTGCTGATGTTAGAGAAAATGACAAAGATAAATTCATATGGTGGAAGTTACGATGATAGCATGAAGTCAAAGAATGTCTTTCAACTTAGAAGCCTATGGAAGGATATTTGCGACTTGAGAACAAACCTTATAGATAAGAATCTTTAACCACAGGGAAACAAACAGCAAACCAATTTTAGAATCTCATATAATTAGGACACTTCTAGTAATTATATGTATCCTCTTCATATGAGACTTCTCTCTAGAACTGCATGAGTAGTACAGCCAATCAAAGTGACAATCTCACTTCAGTTACACACAGCCACAGCAATTGTAAATGCGGTAAAAGAATCTAGATCCCTAGTTCAAGACTTCCTATTCAGATAGAGCGTGCTAAGACAAGTACCATCGTAGAGTATCCAAATTTCATCAATGGGCTGCTTCAAAAAGAAAGTGCTTGTTGAAAGAGTTAGCCATAATGAGTTTGTGAACATGACAACAAGAAAAATAAGATAAAATAATTTGCATGCAAATGAATACAAGCAACTTACATGACTTGGAGGGATATGCTTTCCACTAAGTAAATCCAGAAGAACGGTGCCAAAGCTATAAATAACACTTTCAGGAGTTACCCTCCCTGTGACATGCAAAATTAAGCAACAATGAGCACTAAGTCAAACAAGTAACTAGGATAAGCAATGCAGCTTAAGTCACCAAAATGTTGCAATAAGCAGTTGAGAAACGAGCCTGGCCATTAACCTTACATGGTTGGTCAACAACTGCAATTTGCATGCATCATTGGATAATGTTTATAGATACATTCCTTTTTCAATTGTATATGCTTCCCAGAAACTTGCTTTTAAGAGTATCGCAAGTCTGCTATAATGCACCACAATATACCGTACTACATTAGCCATAATTGAACAGTGTTCATTATTCAGACAAATGCCATGTTAGTTAAACAATTGCAAAGCTAAAAGTTGAACTTACATTTACATTGAACAAAACTAAGCAGTCTTATAAAGTTTTTAAATAAGGAACACATATAAGCTTTTAGAAGAGAAAGAATAAAAGAGCAAACTGTGGCATTAAAAAATAACTAATTACCATTTTTTAGATACTCGGGGGGAGTATATGCAAGATTTGTACTATAACTTTTCCCATCCCTGCTATTTTTCATGAAACCAAAGCATGAAAGCCGCGGATCACCATCCTAAAAGGTCAATCGAAAATATCCACCAACAAAGTTAAATAACCCAAGCAACTGAATAAGGATGAATACAGGTTCATAGTAAAGAAAGGAAGTACCTCATCAAAGAGAACCCTATAGGCATTCAAATCATGGTATAAGGGGCGACCCTCAGAACTACAATAATCTAATGCTTCTGCAATGTAGAAGGCTACTCTTAACCGCATAGCCCACTCAATTGTTTGATTTTCCCCTATAAAGAGAACGAGCATACAATGAAAATTTGCCAACTATACCTTCAGATAGATACGCTAAACTTTTGAAGAAGGGATGTTTGTTAATCAAAAAGAGATTTCAGCTATTACTAAAAGTAAGCACTTGCAATGAATTTAAACGAACTACAAAACGAAGCACAATGAAACCAAGCAGAAATCATAAGCTATCAACTAATCAATCATTCATAGCAAGAGATGTGAAAACCAAGAAACCAACTAGAAATGTAATGCTTCTAGTCAAAAAACTACCAAGGAAATTCACTAATTGAACAAATCTAGCCAAAATTAATGAAAGAAAGCAACTTACAGTGAAATAAATGTTTAGCTAGTGTATCATTAGGCATGTACTCAGCAACCAGCAGCCGCTCATCGCCATCACAGCAATAGCCTATCAAATTGGCCAGCCTTTTATGTCTCAACTTCCCAACACCCCATGCCTCCTCCTATAACACACGGTAAAAGTTGATAAATACCCACCTCACAAGAAGCATCAAAATCACAGAGGAAGAAGCAGCAGCAGGAGGAACAAGAAGTTAAAGACAAAAGACAACAAAAAGATACCGCAAACTGCTTAGGATCGGGCCAAGCCATCTTGGTGAACTTTTTAACTGCGATCCACCGACGGTTCTGGAGTCGACCTCTGTAGACATAATTTGGTGCCTTCTCGCCGCCCTCCGACACCATGTTATCAGAACTGAAGTTATTGGTGGCTGTTTTGAGGTCAGAGAATGAGAATTCAGCGAAAGAGGGAACTCCAGTAGCCGGGTCGAGTACGGCTGACGGCGAGGGGTGGTTTCGCTGGTTGGTTGGTTGGTTCTGATCCTTCTCCGTACCGGACCCTCCTCGAAACAAAGATGCACAGCAACCCATGACTTGTCTTCCCAATTCTATCTAGCTAACAAAGATTCAAGCTTTACCTTATCTACCCAATAAAGATTCAAGCTGTGAAGCTGGGTACAAGTTATTTAGGAACACAAAGGAGTGAAGATTGAGATTGAGAGAAAAAGAGAGTTCATTAAGAGGAAGATACGAGTTAAAAGGACGAACCAAGCAACTGGTGAGAATGGGCTCTCTTAGTTGTCCCTCAGTTGTGGGATACAGGTGGTGAAAATGGGCTTCTTCTTCTGTTTTTCAGTCTTTAAAGTTAAAATAAGCAGACTTTCAGACGATCAGACAACAAAAAATGGAAAATTTGGAAAAGGCTTCAGTTTCATTTATGTTTCTCTTTAATGTTAGATTTTGGTGTTCTATTTACTTGCTTAGTTCTGTAATAAAAAGCCTTCCTGATGGTTATTTCAATAGTAAATGACTTTGACTTTTAGCTTTAATGTACCACTTTCTCTTGTCCAATCTCACCTTGTTTTCTTCCTAAAGTTGTCTCTAATGGGCTATGAGATTCTCTTGTTTTTTCTTTTCTAGTGCCACTCCAGTCCATTGTTTTACGCTACAGAAATTGAATCGAACCGATACCCAATTCCAGTCATTAACTGACTTTGATCCTGTGTTTTCTGTTGATGTTTTCTCAGATACCCTCCAACCGTGTGGGTTCTCTGATCTGTCTTTTAACGTGAACCATGTACACTTTTCTTAAGCATAAGATTGATTGAGGGTACATATTCTCCACTAAATGACTATATCTTAATTAAATCCAGTAGGTGTAGGACTGACCAATTGTCTGCAACTTTTTTCTTAAAGTAAGTGATTTATGTCTTTGTCATCGTCTAGGAGGAAGCTCTTTCGAAGTTGATGGAAATTGTATTAAATTATACAAAATAAACACATCAAAAATTCTCGTACACTTCCAGTAAGCTTCTCCCCAGCATCCATTTGCCATAATGAGTGACTCCAACATGACTTCATCAAATTTTACAGTTTCTTCTACCAGTCGTGTCGTGACCCCTCTTGAGCAGCTTTTCAGTGTTACTAAGGTCGTCTGAAGGTAGAGACCAAATCCGCATATGAAATCTTCTCTGAAACCAATGAACAACTCCCCCTACCCCAATGTCGCTGCCAAGAGGAGAGTTTCACTCCAATCTTAAATTTTCCAAGTTCTTGTCACTCTCTTTTTCTGCCAGAGTTGTGTGAACTCTACAGATGTCAAGCATACAAAAGTTGCTTCATTTAATGGAGGGTAGAGTTAAGAAGAAATGTTTTGGATTACTAGAGAAAAACCCAGTTCAAATTAGCCAGAGTTTAGGTTGGAAACCTGTTACTTACAGATGCAACCAAGTAGATAAACAGAACATGATAGCTAGTACCAAGTAGATAAACGCAACATGATAGCTAGTACAGCCACTAACTAGCGCTGTTCTTCTTCTGGTGGTACACACAAAGGTGGGGCAAGAAGAACTCGAACCAATAGATATGGAAGGTACAGAGTTGGCTGATATGCAATCCAAGACCACGATATTTAGGTAAAAAGTCTGTCTGCCTCAAAAGACAAGAAAGAAAACATAGCACCTGTACACGTTCAGTAGGATTTGAAGATACCCCTTTTAAAGATTTTCTGTCAAGCTAAGCTAGTGATATCTACAACCAGATTCACACTCTCTGATTCACGTTTTAAGTCGATCATTTTCACTAGTTTTTGCATGTAAGTACAGAAAATCACGTCAGCTGGCTTCTGAATGTTTTTATACACATGCACCGACAAGCTCCTAATTTACTGGAATTCAAGCACTTCATATGTACCTGCAAAAGACTGATAGACCTCAATTATTTGAGGCCCGAGTCATTATCATATGCATCTCCAACTCAGACTGTTCAATGACACTCTTATTCTCTGCAGATGCCTGAAACAGAAAATTTGTATTTTTTCTACATGGGCACATCTTAGAAAGGAATATGACCCCATATGGAATCTGTATCCTAGGGCAAAGGGTATAGATTTTTAATGGCCACAATCAATAAGAAAGTATTCAAGATGATTCTTCAAGCTAAAAGGTCTACAGTGAGAAACCTATACAAAATTGATCTGCAGAAAAAAGAGAGTTCAAAGTTATTTTACCATACAACAATTATTATCTGGATATTTCCCGACTTGCGTCATCCTTAGATTGCCTTATCTGTATACTGGACTCGTCCTCATGTTAAAAATTGAGGTGAAAATCTGCTCCACTCCGGCAACATTGCTGGTCTCTTAAATATCGTATAAACAATTCTTGTTTGATAACATTCTGATGCTCAAAGCCAGCCTGCATTCTGGCCCGTGTCTTTGTTCTGTGTCACATAGAGTGAACAGATTTGAAACAAAATCTGCAGAAACTCTTTTTTGAGCCCTTTTTGTAACTCCAAATTTACCTGAAAATGGCATCTCACCGGTGGTGGGAAAGAGGTGATATGTTTTATCACTGTATACATGACAACTCTATAAGCCCAAAATCCAAGCCGTGATGCAAACTCATGACTTGAGTTGACAGAACCACCAAATTCAATGCTTGTTAGCAACCAGAAGTAGTCCACATGGGACCCAAGATGATATTTTTATGTATCAAGCAACGGCTGAACCAATGACATTCCATATCTCAGGTTCAACAATGTATGTTCCATACTTGATCCATTTCACTGCCTTTTGTGCTCTTGAGCAAGCCTTTCTTCTTCACTACGTTGCATGAGTTCCTCATACACTTTCACTGAATCAGCCGTGAACCTTTCCAAAGCCTCGAATATGCGTCGTAAACTGCTCTTCAGACTACTGTTACTTGTATCACTTTGATACACAACACTTCCACTTAATGAAAGATTATTACCATCTCCAACAACAAGAACAATTTTCTTATCTAACGCCTGAATCTCCTTCTGTATTTTCTGATCCTCCCTATCCAAATTCTTAACTTTTCTCTCCAAATCCTTGTTCGTCATCATTCTCTGTTTAATTTCCAGCTTATCTTTTTCCCAAAGTTGAAACACGGATGAAGCAAAAATACGCATCGCATCAATTACTTCCTTCTCAGATATTCTTTCCAAAGCTTGTGCCCACTGATTACAGATAACAAAGACTGGAGGAGCACCTAACCTACCAGGTGAAAAGGGAACTATTCCATCTGGTGTTACTTCTGGTTCATAGTGAAGACATTTAAACAGCCAATTATTCAAAGCTCTTATGTAACCCTTCTGGGCTCCCATCCAAGAAGTAAAATTTGAGGTCCAATGGAGAAGCTCATGCTCAAGCTGCAATGTAGCTTGAAGACGATCATCACTATACTTTTTTCCTGATCCAATGAGACTTAAACTTCTTGCTGCCTTGATTACTTGACACTGATATTGATGGCATTCGAGCATGCTTATCCACATTCTAGTTAGCCTGACAAGAGAAAAAAGAAAACTTCATAATAGGCATAAAGGTTGAGCATAAACCTTTATCATAGAGTTGTAACCAAAGATCAGAACAGCATCAAGTGGATATTGGATGAAAGTGTAATTGAAGGGTAAAAATGAACACTGAAGAAAACAAGGTGATAAGTGGTGCAAGGTAATGGAATGGAATGGAACTAGTAACAATGCACGGTTGAATTGCATATAATGACTGAAGTAGAATCACAACACTAGCTACATGTCTTAGGATTAACAAACACGAGTAACAAACCTCATAGATGCATTAAATTTAGGATACCGTGAACTCAGAAATGACTAGTAGATAGAGAAGAAATTATACAGGAGTAAAACCAATACGAATATCCTGTCCAGGAACAAGCTCTGAAAGCCATAATAAAAGTTCTTAAAACTAAATAATTAGATTCCTGTTAGGAGTCAAAGAGGAATGTCAATATAGAACTTGAAAAGTATATGGAAAAGCTGTTTGAAACTGCATACCCTTTTATCAGTTCATTTAGTTGTGGCCAGAACTCTTCATCCCTAACGTTGTTAATCGTCACAGATATCTTGTCAACAACTTGGATGGCCATTCTTATTTTTGTTGACAGACTCCTTATTATGGTTCGAGTAGCATCAACTTTCTCACCTTCAGCACCCCTCTCATCTAAACGCTTCAACTTCTGTAATTTTCTATCATGATGCACGCGCATTTTCTCCTCAGCCTGCAAAAACACAAAATTTATACTTCTACTTAAAGTGCACAAAGACAACAAATACACGGAGCAATGTACTGCTTCACTTATTGAATCTACATTGTAACTGATCCAGATTACCATAGAAGGAACATTATGACACATAATTTAACAGACACCTAATGAATATTAGTTTTCACATGCAACAAACAAGTTTCTCTTTATTATAATTATATTCTCTCCCTTCATTAACGGGTCAACATTCGTTATCTTTCCGCTCATCCACATTACAGCCAACATGAATACATAATTGAAAACAAATACAGCACAATTCAGAATAAGAATCACCTAATAGAATCCCAAGCAAAACCATAACAGCAGAGAGATCAATGTCCACAGAGACTATGCATCAGATTCCAAAAAAACCAAACAATTCTCTTATAATAAATTGTTCAGAAGACCAACTCGTTGAAGAAAGCTTACTGATAAAGAAATGAATCAGAGCAAAAAACTTCAAATGAAGCAACTTCAGAAAGTATAAAGCGTAGCACACCTTAACTTCATTATAAAGTTTCTTCTCCCAAAGATACAGCTTCTGCAAAATAGCCGAAAGATTTTTGGACCTTATCTTTAAATCTTCGTCAATGTCCAAGTAAGCTGTACCAGCTTGGTCATTTGTAGATAAGGCTTCAGCATTTTTAGAAGTAGACGCCTCTGATGATACCACAGGTAATGTAGTACCACCTTGAAGCATCTTGGAGGCTGCTCGGACAAGATCATACCACAAAAACACAACATTAACCAGTGCATAAAAGAGTTAAATTTGTCTAAATTGCGACCAAGGCTACCGTTCTAGAGCAGGAAAGTTGGAAAAACCCACCATGTTTGCGTTCCTGATGGAGCTTCCTGGCCTCGAGCATCTTGGCTATCTCGTTCCCGGCCTCAGAAGCTCTCTCAAACTGAACTTTAATTTCAAGAGCCACTTGAGTTATATCAAGCGAGCCACCACCACTGAACCCACCTCCTCCACCACGCTCCTCCGACCTCTCACTATCAACAACTTTCTTCTCCACAAAGTGCACTTCATACTCAGGCCCTTCATTCTCAACCGAAACACTCGGCCTTGTTTGGTAAAGCGAGGCCTCAGCCTCACCACCACCACCACCACCACGACCCTTATGACCCTCTTCATCAATCATCACAGATTTGGAGTAGTTCCTATTGGTTCCATCGACTTCCTTCACCACTTCATGTTTGTAATCTTCATCTTCCAAATCAGGAATACCCTCCTCCTCTCTCAGCTCCTTAGAGTCCCTACTCGGCGTGTATGTTGGATAATATTTATCAAAACTCTCAAACGGATTCAGAAAATCCCAAGTAGAGGCTTTCGGCGGCGACGGCGGAGGAGGCGGCGGTTTCGAAGAGGAGTCCACCGACCGTTGTGGAGACGAAGATCCGGAGTAACCAGTCATCGCTCCGCCGCCGCCGCCATAGTTTGGATATCCATAATAAGGATAAGAACTAGAATTACCCATAGGATATTGATTGCTGGGTTGATAATAATAAGACGAAGATGAAGAAGATTCACCGAAATACACAGTCTCAGGAGTTTGCATCTGCTGGAAAACAACAGAAGGTGGAATGGCTTGTTTCTTCATGTAATTCATATGCAGAAACCCGCCGCTGGTGAACCCATACTGATGATCTGGGTTCGTGTAACCCATATAATCAGCAGAAACACCAGCACCACCTACAACGCCGTCTGGATAGTGCAAAGGCGAGGAATGATCGGAATGGTGAAGATGTGAGATGTCATCGTCGTCTTCGGATTCGTCATCTTCGCCGGAGTGGAACTGAATATGAGAACCGGAGTTAGAGTGATGGTGGTGGGGGGTTTTTTTGGGCGAACTGGTTCCCACGTCAGAGAGAGCAACTGGGTCGCCTTTTCTTTGAGGCGGCAAATTGAGCTGAGGAGAGAACGGAGCAGCGGCAGAGCTAGCGTGGTCGAGTTGAATGAAGTTGTGAAGAGAATTGCCAATTCGATTCAAGGAGTGAAGATAAGCAGAGTGAGCTTGAGCTAGGGCATGACGCTGGTGAATAGCTTCTTG
>JAOQMP010000209.1:45834318-45874063 GCA_027563575.1 Erythroxylum pedicellare
AAGTCATATTGTTATTACATAAATAACAATAAACTAATGGCAATATAATAAAAGAAAATGTACAAAATAATGTTGTTTTATCAAATTAAAAAAAACATAGTTAGATCAGCACGACCCAACCGATTGCCATCCTTAATTATAAGATACACAAAGATAACTGTTGTTAAGACTTTCTATATATAAGTTTTTAAGTGAGGTAGAATTTTGATATTATATAATAAGCAAAATAATATTATTTTGCTTTTGTTTTATTGAATAAATAGAACAAAATAAGAGGTTTGAAAATAATAAAAATGATATTATTTTATTAAATGTATAAAATAAAATAAATTGTTTTAATTAAGAATTAAATTGTCTGTAAATTAAAATAAAAAAACTCGTGTCTAATTTTTAAGAAATTTAGACTTATTTAATAAATTACCATTCTTACTCTCTAAATTAAAAGATTGTAAATTACAATTGTAGTAAAAAAATAGAATTAATTTGACCTAAATTATTAAATAATTTATATGATAGTTTATTCAATATTCATTTTAATAATTATTATTAATTTTTGTAATAATATTTAAATCATTAACATAAAGCAATAGCTTTTCCATTAATAATGATAAACAAATAAATTCAAGTTTTCCTATAATTTAGTTGCCCTAATGAAGTAACCTACGGGTTGTGGCTCACTTGACTATGCAAGCTGGAAACGTAGGAAGAGCTCTCGAGTTTGATCTTCACTAAACACACCCGTAAGAAAGAGGTGAGGAGCTTTGATTGTGATTAAGCTCCAACAGGGATTAGTTGGCCGAGTAGGCTCGGATAATGAAATTCTAAACCAAAAAAAAAAGATAGTTTTTTTTTACAAGGGAAACACAATAGAAAAAACTAAAAAAACACAAACACGTGACTAATGCGTAGCTTGGCGGTACAAAGTACCTAGCCTGTCTTGATGAAGACTACGAAGAACATGTAAAGGAGGATCTTGTAAGAGATGGACGTTAGGAGCTGCTAAGCTTATGAGATTAGCTAGAGTATCAGTGCACTGGTTTCCTTTGTAGTATACATGCTGAATTTGTACCTTCCAAGCTCTGTGAAGTAATTCACAGGTACCTGTCAAAATTTTTTTTTATTTTTGTCAGTCCTTGAATAGGAAGAAGAAAGAAGATTAATGACTTCCAAGGAGTCCACTTCAAGAATAACACAGTGAAATCCCATCAACCACGATATAGTGATGCTCGAGTGGACTTCCTATAATTCTGCTGTAAGGGACGAGTATTTTTTAATGTGATATAAAAATCCATCACACCATGTTCCGTCCCAATCACGAAGTAATCCACCCACTGACGTATAAGACGAAACTGGCTTAACAGCTCCGTCGGTGTTGAGTTTGAGCCAATTCGCCAGTGATTTGAACCATTCCACCGAACTACCCCCTGAAAATCCTTACCTAGAGAAGACGCTTCTTTTGACAGCCCGGGCCTTCTCTATCTAGCCTTCAAAAGATAGTTGATGAAGTCTTAAGAGAAATTTTAAATGCCTTAAGGTAGGGGAATATATCTGAGCTTTTGTCTGGGTCAGATCAAAGTACAGAAGAAGGGATCTAGACCGTTGTTAACATGCTTATATTTTATTTCATTATTTAAACAGTTTTTTTAATGCAAGTTTTACTATAATAATTTACATTATTTAGGTAAAATATTAAAAAAAAGGAGAGAAGTTATTGCAGACATCATACATGTGACTTCGACTCCATTTGTAGCATAGAAAATATGCCATGTTGTTGGCCCTGTCGAGTGGTCCAACATTGCAAATTTGAATAAGGTTGATAATACGACAAGATGTGCCAAGTTGTTTTTGTTCGGACTTGGTCCGAATTTCGGGATTTAAAAAATCAATCGGTTTGATTAATTTAATCGTAAAAATTTTTAATCGATAAGATTTTCAGTTCGACTTATTTTAATAATTTTTGTTGTTAAAAATTGAATAATTTATTTATATAAACTAAAATAAATGAATTAATTTTATTTAACAGTTTCTTTTTTATCAATAATTAAAAAAATCAATCGATTTGATTAATTTAATTATAAAATTCTTACGATTAAATTAATTAAACCGATTGATTTTTTAAATTATTGATAAAAAAAGAAATTCGAACCAAATTATATCAAAAACAACTTAGCACATCTTGATCTTATTCAAATTTAAAATCTTCTAAGTAATGTCAAAATTTTCTATTCGGTTTATTTTAATAACTTTGTTATTAAAAACTGAACAATTTATTAATTAAACGATTATTTTTATTAGTTAATACATTCGTATAAACAATCTCTTTTTCAATTAAAATTTAAATTGTTCGATAGGTAAGAACAGTCTCTTTTAATCATATTTTAAATTATTTAATTTTATTTAATATTTATCATATTTTATAATGATCTAATACCGGTTGAATCTTTTAAACTTTAAACTTTTTATCTTATCGGTTTAACTTGTAGTCCGAACTTTAAAAGTTGGGTTTCGGAGGAAGGAACGAGTTCGTTGCTACTCCTAGATATGGAAGTATAAGAACTATTGGGCCAGAGCCCACTCATGAGATTTTTTTTTAACTAATACAAAATGCAAAGTCAAAGAGGCGTATCTATTTGCGGGAAGCAGGACAACAAACTACGAATCGTGTGTCCTTTTAGGTACGGACACATCTTCTTCAAGAAGCCGATGATGTTTGTATACGATGCGTTTGAAAGCTTACGGTTCTGAACGAGGAAAAGGGTTGAACAAACACTGTCCTTTTCTCTCTAACGGTGGCTCTATTGCATAGAATCGATCAGATACTATAGCTGAAACACACTAAAGGGAAAGCTAGAATTAAGGTGGTTGTTAACGTTAAAACTGTTTGGTTTAGGGTCATTTGATCAGATTAACCCAAACCAACACGAGCGAAGGGAGGTAGTTGATGATACGAGGAGGGTAGTAGAATATACTCACGGATATGTAAGAAGGAGAGGTGGAGCTGTTCTAGTTCTAGGCACTCAAATATGAACGGTCCTCTTAAACTCAATACTTCAAGCTCCGAGCTCGATCTGGATCGACCCAACATCGAAGACTACCTTCCCTCTGGTTCCTCCATTCACGAGCCTTATGGCAAGCTTCGCCTGTATGTATATTACTCATTTTTCTGGTTCTGTTGCAGTTACACGTATTTCGATCTTCTTGTCTGGAAATCTTCCACTTCTATGCTTACTCTCAAATGGGTTTTTGTTGCCTTTTGGATTCAGTCGTGATTTGCTTGACATTTCACCTACCTTAACGGAGGCTGCTGGTGCCATTGTTGATGTTCGTTTCCTGCAACTTTGATTGATAAACTTTATGTCTGTTTTATATAAATTGTTTCTTATGTAAATTTCACTTGTTTAACCAACAGGATTCTTTTACTCGGTGCTTTAAGTCGAATCCTCCGGAACCCTGGAACTGGAATATATACTTGTTCCCGCTATGGTGTTTCGGTGTGGTCATTAGATATGGGATTCTATTCCCTCTCAGGTTTGTAATCCAATTCACTGACTGCCAATTCTACACTTGTTACCAGGGTATGGTTTCATGAAGTGCTTAGGAAATCTGAACTTTGTCTCAATTTGATGTCTGATGTGTTTGATTTTAATCTGCAGGGTTATAGTACTGACCATAGGATGGATTATCTTCCTGTCATCTTACATTCCAGTACATGTTCTGTTGAAGGGCAAGTTGAGAAATAAGTTAGAGGTGCCCATTTTTGCTTTTTTTTAAGTTCTGTTGATTTGGCCAACATCTTTTTCTATATGCCATAGTTGGTGTTTCTTCTTTTGTTTTTAATCAACTATGAATATGAATACTTGTTGTATTGGTCTTATTACTGATGTAACTTTTCTTTCTAGAGGTGCTTAGTGGAGCTTATATGCAGCTTTTTTGTGGCTTCTTGGACTGGCGTTGTTAAGTACCATGGACCACGGCCTAGCATGCGACCTAAACAGGTTTCCATTGGTGTACTGTTTCCTTTTTTATTTGTCAGCAGTATCACATTCATTTCACATTTAAATGGTGTGTAATTCTTGTTGTATGTAGTAAGTTGACCAAGTGGTGTGATTCGAGTTATATATGTATATAACTAATCGTTATTGAACAGGTTTTTGTGGCTAATCACACTTCCATGATTGACTTCATCATCTTAGAACAGATGACTGCATTTGCTGTTATTATGCAGAAGCATCCTGGTTGGGTTGGTAAGTGGTTAGTCGTCTCACATTTGATAATTGTGCTTCAATCCAGTTTCCCTTCATATGAATGGTTGTGCTTCGCTTTTCAGTCCCTAAATTTGATAATCCAGGAGTTACTTTACTATTGTAGTTTTTTTTTTGGTTCTCTTACATGAACTGTGGTCATATGTTATGACCAATAAGATTGTCTGTTTGTGTGCTTTGCCACTGTATTTGGTTTGATAAAAGATCATTCATATCAAGTGCATTTGGTGTTGGTGGAGATGAAGGATAGCATGGATCTGACTATTGACTGCAAGTTAGCTTTTCAGAGATATCAAGGAAATAGAACGGAGAGGTTATTTAATCATTGCCTTTTCATCTAGGTTTATTACAGAGCACCATATTGGAGAGTGTGGGGTGCATTTGGTTCAATCGGTCAGAGGCAAAGGATCGTGAAATTGTTACAAAGAAGTATGTTCCTATCCTGTTGAAAAGCTATTTTTGTTTTGATGCTATCTAAATCATATTTATATTTGCAAATTTCAGATTAAGGGATCATGTTCAGGGGGCTGATAATAACCCTCTTCTCATATTTCCTGAAGGTACCTGTGTGAATAACCATTATACTGTAATGTTCAAGAAGGTATGGATTTTGACAAGAATCAATTATTCCCTATAACTTCAATGCTTGTTTCTTTAATAATTTATGTATTCTTGGTGATCAAATAGGGTGCATTTGAACTTGGCTGTACCGTTTGCCCGATAGCCATCAGCTACAATAAAATCTTTGTTGATGCCTTTTGGAACAGCCGCAAGTAAGGAACATCTTTTTTTGTGTCATTGATATGTTTGTTTGTCCATATTCAATAGTCTGCAGTAGGGATGAATTTCTCAAAAACAGTGGAGAATGGTTGATATAGGCAGCTTGTTTAAACTCATCTTGGTTCAATTACTGATCGTCATGTTGACAAGTTGAACTCATATTCATGTGTAGCTCCCATTCGCCTAACCACCAAAATGTCATCATTTGAGGAAGTAGAGAACACTTATGGGGGTGACTAAAACCATGATACGTTGCATGAAAATTAGATTATTGCTCTATATGACCACCCTTTCTGGCCCTTTGGTTAACCTGCTGGGAGCAAATTATAGTCTCAATTATATTGTGGGAAGAAGAACAATGTTAAGGTTCTGAAATTACTTTTTAGAATATTTGGATTAACCTTAAAGTATAGTTCACAATGCTTTTATTTGAATGGAGCTATATCGTGTCCTTAAGGATGTCATAGCATGAACTTGGTTATATCAATTGGAAAGATTGATATGTTCATTTACAGGCAGTCTTTCACCACGCACCTGCTGCAGCTTATGACATCATGGGCTGTAGTTTGTGATGTTTGGTACTTGGAGCCCCAAAATCTGAGAACTGGAGAGACACCAATCGAGTTTGCAGAGAGGTAAATACTTTCTCATTATGTGCAAAAACTTTTCTTTTCGACTGTTAGCTTTCAAGTTTCAGTCAAGGAAAATACATGTTGAAATGAACCTATACAGGGTCAGGGACATAATCTCAGTTCGAGCAGGCCTTAAAAAGGTTCCTTGGGATGGATATCTAAAGTATTCTCGCCCTAGCCCGAAGCATAGAGAGAGGAAGTAAGTCAAAACATTTCTCCTCCAGGATTGTGAACTTCATCTTATACTCACCTTTCTTCTGTGCTTTTTGGTTTTGCTTTGTGTATGCATTAGCAAATGTTTATACTAACATGGTTCTCACTTTTTAAGACTTGGTCTTATGTGCATCTTTTCTTCCTGAATTTCAGGCAGCAAAGCTTTGCTGAGACAGTACTGCGGCGGCTTGAGGAGGAGAAATGATGTATTCTAAAAATTAGGGATTATTCTTTCTTAGTTGTGTTAACTCAGGTAGATTCTTGGTCGTGCACCTTGAGTTTTACTGTTGATCCAATGTAGACTCTTTGATATCAGAATGAAACAAGTTTTCAGAAAATTATATTATAGTTGCTTTTCGCCTGCTTGGTCTCAATGTTGAAAAGTTTTTGTTGAACAGAGAATTGAGTGGCCAGATGATTGTTTCCATTACGAAGCCACAGTTGTTGAACAGGAAAAATATGTCTTTTGAAGTAGCCATAGTCAAAAGTTGTATAAACTCCTACTCTACGGTCCAGGGCTTTGTACTCGTACCTGTCTTGATTGACTATGACTTCGTTAGGCTGACCCCATTTTCTCTGCAGACGAAACAAAATTCTGCAGAGATGTTCACATGGTTTCTCCACCAGCACTGTTAAATAGGGAAGATGCCAGTTAAATTTCTCTCGTTTTTCTCCTCAGTGGGCTAATTGATGCTCTGTTGACTTCTGGAGTCAACCCCACCGTTTTAGTGCGATCTCCTAATTTCTTCCTGGTGGAGCCATTGAGTATTTAATGGGCATGCTTATATTTTCAATTTTCTTTTCTTCTGATAACCCTTATGATCGATTTCAACATAGAAACAGGGGGCTCTGATAGGGAAGACTTAACAAGTCGTCCTAAAAGTCTCCATAGAAAAGTTTCTAAGTTTATACTATGAGAGGCCTAGCTTGGATCATTCTCATGCTTCGACATTTCTGCTCTTTCCTCCTCTGCTCTGATCTTATAACACACCTCCACTGAGAATTACATTCAAAGCTACAAACTTTAAGGAAAGAAAAGCAAGTAAACAGAGAATGATTTCTTCATCTTCTTCTTCTGCTAACTTGTGTCTCTGCCTACTATGTCTCTGTTACCTTGCCATCGTATCAACTGCACAGCAGAAGTTCAAGTGCAGGGAAGGAAACACGTGCCGTTCTTTGGTCGGATACAGACCCTACAACGGTACCACCATATCCGATATCCAAAAGTACTTCGGCGTCAGAAACCTGCGATCTCTCCTAGGAGCAAACAACCTCCCTCTTTCCACCCCACGAACCTACCCTATACAACCTCAGCAGTTGGTTTCAGTACCAATCCCGTGCATATGCTTCAATGGCACAGGAGTCTCAAACAGAGTCCCCATATACACTGTCCAACCTGATGATGGTCTGTACTTCATTGCCACAACCATGTTCAATGGTTTGGTCGAGTGCCCAAAAATCCAGGGGGTTAATAAGATCCCAGATGCTGATCTGATTGATGTGGGGCAGAAACTTTGGATCCCATTGCCATGCAGCTGTGAGGAGGTGGATGGCGAGGAGGTGGTTCATTATGCTCATGTGGTACAAGGTGGGAGCACGGTCGAAGAGATTGCAGATGAGTTCGGGACCACGAACACCAACATCTATAAACTTAATGGGATTGCCAGTAATGCACAGCTTATTGAAGGAAAAACCATTGATATTCCTCTTAGAGGTTTGTTACCTTTTCTTAAACATGGGATGCCTTGACCCTTCTTGTCTCGTCTCTGTTCTTTTTTCAGGCTAATTATTGTATTACGTCGTGAGAAATCGTAGGCTCACTTAGCTGTGTTTTTGTCACTTTCTGCGGTGTTTATTTGACCAAGCCAATAGTACAACAGCTCACAAAAACCTTAAAGTCTTCACTTCTGTCGACGTTCTTGTCCAAGAAACTCATAAATTATCCTTACCAATTCCTCTGGACTCTGCCAAAACAGAGTAAAAAAGAAAAATGGGTGTCCATTTCATTACTCTGTTTCTAAGCATACTCTTGTTCTCTACTTTCGCCGGCAAGTCATCGTCTCAGAGCTTCAAATGCCGCTCACCGGCCACATGTCAGGCACTCATCGACTACGTCTCACCGAATACCACCACCCTCTCGCACATCAAAACCCTATTCTCCATCAAAAACCTGCGAAGCATTCTCGGGGCCAACAACCTCCCTCTCTCCACCTCACCGAACAGCACAGTCAATGCGAAACAGACACTCAAAATACCCTTCCCCTGTCTCTGCCGTAACGCCACCGGAGTTTCCAACCGGAGGCCCGTCTACACCGTCCAGCCCGGGGATGGCCTCTACCACATCGCCGCCGAGGTGTTCTCGGGGCTCTTGATTTTCCAGGAGATAGCGGCGGTCAATAACATCCCCGACGTGAACTTGATAAACGTGGGACAAAAGCTATGGATTCCTCTGCCCTGTAGCTGCGATGAGGTTGGTGGTATGAAAGTAGTTCATTACGGGCATGTGGTAGAAGCTGGTAGCTCGTTGGATGTGATTGCCAGAGAGTATGGGACTAGCGAAGCTACGCTTATGACTCTTAATAACATGGCTAATGCTTCTTCTCTATTGGCTGGCCAGGTTCTTGATGTCCCTCTTCAAGGTGCTTTTAGCTTCTTGCTTTGTTACTCTGTACTTGCCTTACTAGTCCAAAGTTCACACCTTCACTTCTACATCCTTAGAATTTGTGAAAAAACAGTTGATTAGATGCTTAAACCTCTGAAATGCAAGTCCAACATGGGGCTTCTTCTGATTAAAGTTTTCAACTTTAAAGACTGCAGCTTTTTGTTCGTATGGACGCAAGTGCTAAGTTCTAAACACAAAGAGCCCTTGCCCTTTTGAAGAGTGAACCTTGTGACTCCCTTGGTCCCCACCTAAGTGAATACAGCTAGTCTTGTCTATTCGTCAACCATTTTGTGAGCATCCACATTCACATGTTCTCTATCAGCTTTGCCTGTTTCATTACACGTGTTTTAAGTTTAGGGCGGGCAATATGTCGGTTATATCAATCTAGGTCAACGGGTCCAAACTACAACCCCTAGTTTTAGTTTCCTCCATTTCACGAGCTGAGTACTCTTTGGTTCCTATGTTTCATGTGACATGTTGGTCGATTTAATAAACAGAAGAGAAGGTAATGCATTTCGAAGATCGTATGTTTAGTGGTTGCACCCATGTGGGGATGTTCAGAGATTATTATTATCTATGGGTCTTATGTTGACTAATTGCCATGGTTGGTCGTCCATTTTCTGCTATCTCAGAACTTTTACTTAATTCTTATGCTCTGTAGTTCAGTACCTGATGTTTAAATGTTTATTGGCAGCTTGTAATTCATCTGTAATGGCTGCTGATTCCCTGGATTATCCATTACTTGTGTCCAATGGAACTTACATCTTTACTGCTAATAATTGTGTAAAATGCAGTTGTGATGCTGCAAATAACTGGACGTAAGTTCTTCTTTCCTGAACAGTAACTAAATGAATTTCCAGATTTAGAACTTCTGATATGCTAATAATCAGTCTACTTTCTTTTTCATTATCATTCAGACTACAGTGTGAGCCATCTGGTCTTCAACCATCACCAAATTCAAACTGGTCCACTTGCCCTTCAATGCAATGCCAAGGTGCCGATAACCTATCCATGGGCAACACCACCACAAATGGCTGCGGCTCAACTACCTGTGCCTATGCTGGTTTTTCCAAAAACCAAACTATTTTCACAACACTTGCCACACAATCCAGTTGTCCATCCAGCAATACTGGTAAGTTTACCTCTTCTGCCTAGTAGTTTAGTTAGCAATCTCCGAAACTTATTGGTTTTGTCATCGTTGAAACAGGTCCTGGCAGTTCTGCTTCGAAGATTGAACTGGGTTGGAACCTACTCTTCTGCTTCATTCATATAATTCTGCTGTGTGTATATGTAATCTAGTGACAGTATGAGGTGCCTTTTGTGAGTAATCGAGAGATTGCAGTACACAAAAGCACAAAATGCCATGTTTTGTGTCATCTGTTCCTAACGTTGTGCTTCAAATTATACCCTTTCAATATAATTACTTAATTGTCAAAAAAAATAAAATTTAAGGTTCCTTTTTGACATTATGATGCTTGATGGGCAGTAAAATGTTGATCTTTAAAGTCTTTCAGTTATCGAAGAAATGTGCCGATTCTCTATCATATCAAGTCTGCATTCTGTTTCCATTAGTAAGTATGCAAATGCATGACTGATGCTTGCAAGAAAACGGACAGTTTGAAACACTATGCATTGATACCTGACTTGAAACCTTCGTCGAAGGATAGATTATTCATTCGAGTTTGGATCCGCTAATTTGTGGAACCCAACTTGATTGAGGTTAAGAAGAGAACATAAGGATATGAAATGTTACAAATACATTTCCTATAAACAGTGATTAACTCCATAGTTGAGAGGCTAAATAAATCCTGCAATGAGACAACAATGTAGAAAAAACAAACACACCTTGCATTTCAAAATATGCACTTTGAAGTTTAATCCAGGTTAGCAATAACAGCATCGACAACCTCTTGCTTTGTGCTGTCTCCCCCAAGGTCCTTAGTGCGGCACTTCCCCTCTGAAATTACTCGCTTCACGGCAGTTTCAAGTCTATCAGCAAATGAAGGAAACTGAAGGTGTCTCAGCATCATAGCTGATGACAGGAGTAAAGCTACTGGATTTGCCTTCTTTTGTTCCACTAATATCTCATTACCCACATTTCCGGCAGAAGCACCTTGCTCAAAAACTGCAGTGTCAGCTCCTACATTGCCTGCATTTATAAATGATCCACTTGGTATATTTTTCACTTGGAAGTTGAAACCTAATAACAAATCTTCAGAGATTTATGTTAATCTAGGTCTAAAAGGCTACCTCCTGGCATGAAACCAGTACCTCCAGCAATACCAGCTGCTGTATTTGCCACAAGATTGCCATATAGATTAGGAGTAACCTGTGGACATCCAAAAGAATAACTAGGTTCAGGTTTAGCACCATTAAAGGGAGGGCTAATTGCAAGTACATTGATGAGAGGCAAAAAGACAATACTTCCGATATTGCCAGCTGATTTCTCCATCACATCATATTGCTTATTCCTCATTTCTTTCTCAAGGCATGTACCACTTATCACCATCATAAAGAACAACATAAACTCATCAATAACAAAAAAGGACTGCTATATTTAGTTCGAAATGGATCTTCCCTACTAGTCCACTAAACATGTTGATGATTAAAGTAATTATATCTGAAGGGTAAAATGACTATAACTAGGTCACTCTTCAGAGTACCTAATGAAACTAAAGTAGCAAATGATGATAAGCGGACAATTAATGACAAAGATTTCAACCCTATTTTGATTTCACTAATTTATAAGGATGATGAATGGTATAAATTAAATGACTTCAAGTGTGGCTATATACATAACATGAAGACAAGCTCATAAACTGATAGTATATAACCACAGACGTAGAGGAGATATCAACTTCTGAATATCACATACCATTACATCAAATTGTTCAGGCTTTGAAACAAGTTGCATGCAGCAGTTGTCAACAATAATTTCATTGTATTTGATACCAGGATATTTTGTTGCAACTTCTCGGCAAGATTCCAAAAACAAACCATCTGCAAGTTTCATAATGTTGGCTTTGTGCACAGCTGTAACTTTTTTCCTGTTGTTAAGGTATGCATACTCAAAGGCATATTTTGCAATTCGTTCTGAGCAGAACTTGGTTATCACCTAGAAAAAACATTCGATGAGAGCCAAATACTAAACTAGAGTGTGATAATCCATTGAAATAGCCTGAAAGAACTACTGTGCTTTACACATTCTTCCGACAGAAAGAGGCAGATAAGCTGTCAGATTATGATATACATATCAGATTATGATATACATAATAGTCTGATCAAACATAATAGAAATTCAAATCCTCCTCCCGATTCAGAAAGAAAGAGACAAAAAAGAACATATATTCTCAAAGAGTTATATACTGATGCAGAAAATTTCCACTCACAAGGGTATGCCATCAAAATTCGTCCATTGGACAACAAAAAAGATGAGGTACAACAATCCTATATCACCACAAAGAGTAACTTGTGCATGGGAAACCAATAACTACGTTCATTCAACTAATCCTTCAATCCTGAGAGCAACGCAAGTAACAAAAGAGAAACCTGCGCATGAAAATTCTTATTATAAACAGAGCAAATGAAACAAAACTAGACAAATTCAAGCAGAAAACCGAGTTAAACATAGATCAGTAATGGAGGAGTCATGAACAAAGGAAGTGGTATAAAAATTACACCTTGAGGCTCTCAACGACGCCAGGAACGACCTCATGTTCGAGGCCCGAGTACTCCCCTTCAGTGTTCTCTCTAATCACCACAATGTCCACATTCTCATGGCGGGTGGGCAATCCTGGTAAATTAAAGCAATTGACCAGAGAAGCGTACAAATCAAGCTCTTTCCTCAGTTGCACATTGAGGGAGCTCACACCGCCACCCACCGGAGTCCTCAATCCTCCCTTTATGCAAACCTTGTTCTTCCTTATTGAGTCTATCACTTCTTCAGGCACCCGCTTCATTTCTCCATGTACCTCGTACCGCTCGAAGTAGACCGGAGCGTGCATGGCTTCCATAACTTGCTCCACCGCGTCGGTCACTAGCGGCCCGATCCCGTCCCCCGGGATGAGCGTAACCCGGCGTGGAGCCCCGTCTCCCGGCCGCGGCATGTACGTTACGAAGCGGGAAGCAACAGAGACGGCAGGGGGGTTGAGAGACTTGGTTAGGTGTTTAAACAGACGGAGAGGAAGTGCCCGGCGAGCTATTGGCATTGAGATTGGGATTGTACTGTGTAAAGTAAGGATTTTGATTAAAGAATTACAAAGAGAATGGACTATAGACTAGACTGGAAACTAGAAGAAGATGACGACAACCGGCGCTGGTCGGGTCAAATACCGGGTTGGTGTGGGCCAAGTCGGGGCATAGTGGATGGGATCGGGTTATATGGGCTTGAACGGCCCAATTTGTTGGAGAGGTCCACGGGAAGTTGGTAGTTAGTTGCACTGTTTGTGGAGGTCAATAGAAAAGAACGGGTCACGCGTCGGGTGCATATCGGGCCAAGTCGGTTCAAATCGGGTTAAGTCGAGTATTCGGGTCTTAATTCGAGTTGTGCCCATGTCCGACGACGACCGCGGGAACATGGCGAAATTTACTTGCTGGTTTAGTTTTTGGCGAGAGGAAAGGAATGGAATGAAAGGAGAGTTTGAATGAGTGATCGAAACCCCTACCTGTGTTTGCTAAGCTTTCTTCCCTTGAAATTCTTTCTTCTTCTGCGATTACTTGCATTTTTGTTCTCAGTTTCAAACTCAACTTGTCTTTCAGGGTTTCTCAACCCAACGACGATCAGTGAAGATGAGCTATGGCAGAAGAGAATGAGACAGACAGTACTTGATTCTCATTTCCCGGAGACCTTTCAGGAATGATTGGTTCACTGAAACATTGAAACATATTGATGTTATGAGAGGAGAAGATTGTGCATTGGCCTGTGCGATGGGTGTTGTTCTGCAACAGATGATTTCTTGTACTTTTTTTGTGGGTGGAAAATGCAACCCCCAGGAGCATAAGCACGGGAGTGGAATAAGAAGCGAATAGAGCCGGTGGTGATGATGAGAAATTGCATACAATCGAAAGCAACCCGAGAAAAACTCCTTCTAGTTCCTTGTGAGTGAGACTTAACAGTTCAGCTACTGAACTGATTAGTAAGCAACAGATATATGTTTTGTACTGAGAAATTATAAGCAGCTAGCAAAGGAGTAACCTTTATCCTCTTGTTAGTGATTTGAGAGAGACCTCCATTAATAACCCTCGGAAGCTCAACAATTTTCTGTTACCACAAAAACTGGACAGAAACTATTGGTGAAAGTTCCATTCTTTTCTTCCCATCTTGGGTTCGATTTGCTAATTTTAAGTTTATGTATGTTGGTTTCCATATTTTGATTGATTCATTCTCAAGTAACTGGTTCAGTTTTATTGATCTGGGAGTGTTTGTGCTACTGCTCTCTGCTCTGGTCTCACATTCCTGTGAGACAACGCTGGTTTTAGGTCTCAAAGGACCATTTCTTTACTTTTAAGTATGCATTTTTGTTGCTAATGGCTTATGATGGTGGAGATGGTAATGGCCTTGGAATGGAACCTGGTAAAAGATGAATTTTGAGAATGCAATTAACTTCTTCTTCTTACAGGTGGTCCTTTTGCTTTGTGTACTCAAATATTATGCAGCCATGCTAAATTTGATCTCCTTCCTAGGAATGATGGGCCGAGTCGGGCTGGAACAATATTGCCAACTCTACTGCTTTGTGATGATGGAAATGCCGAACCATGAGGACATTGTCTTTTAGGAGGTAAGATTAGATCAAGGGACAAAAGGGCTGATTGAAAACCACATAACTACCCAATATTTGCTACTCTTTGCATACTATTTGGTGGCTGTATGATTATTGGAGATCGGAGTCCTTACAGCTTACACCATCGACTTCTGGTTTGTATTCCTGCCGATATTCAATACTTGATATACTGTCACCTCCTTCCTGGGTTTGCTTAGTTTCTAACACCTTTACTTATACCAGGTCTTCATGGAGAAATGAAATGTAAGAAGTAGGTTTAAGACTGAACAACAATTACCACAACATAGATAATCTCTATACAATTATAGCATTATTAGTTTTCTATCAACGTCAGTTGAACTTTTATGCTGAAACAAGTTTTTAACAGAGAGTTCTTCGAAGTAGAGCCTGAAACAGTCGTGGAAGAATGTAACGTTCTTTAATATGCTCAAAACAATAAGTTGTTTAATTTCAGTAGACAATGGAAGGAAGCATTTTCTATACCCTTAACAAGCACTTAACATTAACAAATGCTCGGATCTGCAGAAAACAGAAGCTTGTTAACAAACGCTCGGATCTCCAGAAAACAGCAGCTTGTAACTTGCATCAGAACTTCTAATCTAACTATATACAAAGGCTTCTTCTAAACTTGTAGAAGGTTTGCAACTTATAACCTATAGTTTTTCAGTCAACTGGATGTCCTGCTTCAGCCTAACATCCAATGTTCCTGGACTATAAGTTTCAGGCTCGGGCAAAGCATCTGGCCTCAAAAAATTGGTGCTGCAGATCTCATTTCATAGCAATGGTATTGGTTTCCTTAAAGCTACTACTTGTGCTGAAATCTAAATAACAGTTTTAACCCACAAAAATTCAACTCTGAACAAACTTGATACCTCACCCAAACACAGAATATGCATAGCCTTTACTTCCATCAGATAGAACTGATCTACTGGAAAATTCTCTGAGACTGGACTATGAGAATTAAAAGAGGAAAAGCATATATATATTCTAAAACAAATTGACCAAGTTTAATGAACACTATTGAACATGCTCTACTCAACATAGTTGTTTCACTATGTAAGGCCATATAGACTGTCACAGCAAGTATCAAGTCTCGCATTATAACACCTCCAGACAGGTACCACAAAAGAACATGTACAAAAAATGTATATCCACTACTGGGTGGAAGCAGAAGGAGCACCAGTAATGCCCAATCCCATCTTCTGCCCCAACAAGGTAAGCTGATCAACAAACTCTGCTCCTGTTAGAATTTCAGTTGTTCCATATATTATGTGCTTGATAGGCTGCTGACGCTGTGCAAGTTCTTGCAAGCTGCCGTACTCTACATAATTACCACCACCTACCATGAAAACCAAAGCTTCTTTAAATGGTCCTTTCATATGACTTCCACCCGAGCTTGACTTAGGAGCACGAGGATCAAACAGAACGTACGAATCAATTTCGGGATTTGGCTTCCCCTCCATCAATGCTTCCACAGTCCTTGACAAAGCCAGCTGCCTATCATTGGACAGTAAGTTCTTCACACCAGCAGTTACAGCACTGATCGACTGCCCGTATAATTTTTCAGCCCAATCAACGATGTTATTTCTACCGGCCGAATTTGCTGATGCCAGTGAAACATTCAAAGCTTTGATCTTCTTCACATACTGGAATGCACAAGTATCAACCTCACACTCCTTGAGAGCTGCTTCCACGGATTCAACTTCTGACTGATTTATGGTTTCAGAAGATATAAGATAAATGATTGCAAATCTTAGCTTATCCATCTTCGTCCCTTTACCTTTAAGAACAGCCAAGAGTTCATTTCGATCAATTCCTCCTCTGACCATCATGTCATTCTCTTTCTTTGCATAGGAATCAAGAGACCTCTCCTTGATCTCACCTAACAACACAGTTGCAATGTTAGTGTGCTTGTCAATGACCTGCTTGCGCTCTGTCAACTCTGGCAGCGAGTTCACTGCATTCATCAAATGCTTTGTGTTCCCAATCAAGTCTGTCCCATCAAACTGAGCCCCATCAGTTCCTCCAGTCCTCCTATTCACCTCATCCACATCCTTCTTATACTTGCTCAATTGGGTCTCAATTTCCACAGCAACTTCAGGAAACTCCAAAGACCCATTTGCAGCCCAAAAGGGATCAGAAGTATCCAATTCATAAGACCGAATTCCACCCTTTTCCCCTTGGACGCTTAACCTATTAAGCTTTAAGCCAAGCACATCATGAACGAGAGGACGATACCTAAAATCATGTTGTATACCAACAGCCAGTTCAAAATTGCGATCAAATAGACACAAAATTGGCCTCTGAAATGAGCTCACAAAGCTCCCACCTTCAGAAAACAAGTTATTCTTGGACAGTAAATGATCCCTCAATCTCTGATCCAATGCCGATGCCACCATCTCTGCTGGTCCCCCGCGAGGGCACCTAATAACCGGCACTACTGCTAACGTTGCCAAAACGCAGAACAATCCACTAACAATCCCATCAATAATTTCTTCAATATCTCTATCAACCGCAGATGGGTCATTCAACTGAACGTAAGTAGATTTCTGGGCCAGTGAAAACAAGTTATCTTCTAAAGTGACAAATTCCAAGTACTGATCATGCACCTTGGAGATCTTGCTTATGGAGTCAGAATTCAGGGTCCCAGAAGCAAGATCCTCGAGAAGTGGACGCGGGATGGAGGATGAGAAATTCAGATGAAAGCTATCGTAGAGAGAGCGAGAAGCATCAGCAATGATCCTCTGGATGTTGGATTGACTAGGTTGAACAAAATAGACAGCTGGAACATCATGAACAGGCTTTCGATCCTTATCAATCAAGAAATAAAGGGTGACCCCATGCTTGCGTAGATCCTTGACATGGATCAAAGGGGATAACATATTTTGACAAAATCTGTCATAGATCAAGATCTTGTACACCTCTTCATTGGCAGTTCCAGAAGGATTAACTGGTTGATTTAGATTCAGCATCCGAACGATACATTCTGTGCCTCGCAATCATATATCAAACACAATAAGACACAAACTCCACCTCAAACAAGATTTAGCAGAAACAAATAAGAAAGTTAAGAGACACCAAATCAAGCTTTCCCTTCATTAAGTAACAGTACAAGTTAAGCATCGAGTAAGAGATCTGAAAGGAGGAATCTTTACCCGTTTGTTTCTGTCGGAGATTGAGAGCCATGGAAAATATAATAGAGATTCGATCTTGCAAAAAAGAGGGTGATAAACAGACGAATTTCGGTTCTCCCTATCTGGGCAAGTCCTATTCTTTCTTCTCCAATGGAAGTCCTCTCCTTTTGCCTCTTCCGGTACACTGGGCCGAGAAATGTACAGATCGTGTGCGGTGAGTTTTATACTGTCTTTAGGCCTTACCCTACGCTAGCCACTAGGACTCCTCCACGTCACTGTGTTCTCGTAAGCCCACTTTTATTGACGAACAAAGGTATAAATAATTACGGGACACAAAGAAAGTCCCAAACTTTGTTGTGGCAGAAGGGAAGGAAGAAGAAACCCAAATGGAGAACAGAACGTCCTTGCTCAAGAACAGATATTGGGTACTTAGGCACGGGAAAAGCATCCCAAATGAGATTGGTCTTATCGTTTCCTCTATGGTTTGTTCACTTTTGTATAATTCTTTTTTTCTCTTTAATTTAGTGATTCATATTTAATTTTGACGATAAAGATTCTAACTTTTGTGTAAATTTGATCATTTTAATGTGAACCTGTTCTCTGTTTGTTGGATCGTTGATGGATAATGCAAATATCTAGCAGTGTTCATTTCATTGGATATGTTTAGAGAGTATTACGGAGAATGGAACCGGAACTTGGCATTTAATTAAACTCTTTTTCTGTTTTTCTTCAACCATTTGTGTTATAATTTTCGACTCTGTTTCAATCTTCATCCTATAAATTCAACTGAGAAGAACATGCAAAGAGGTGGGAAATACAGCGGCTTGGTTTCCATTTTAGTTCATGTGAAGTGCCTGAATTAGGTTGGCAGTTTTTTTTGTGTTGGGTAATAACAAATTGGTGGGATGCTGCTAACAGGAAAACGGGATCCGTTCAGAATATCAGTTAGCGTCTGAAGGAATCGAACAGGCTCAGTTGGCTGGAGAATTATTCCTCAAGGTACTTGTTTCTCTGCCAAATTTGCATGTTTAATGGGAAAATATTTCATACACTTTGTTTACTCTTCGAGTTATCAATACCAGCAATTTTCTGGTTGTTCTTCGATGTCTTGGTTTGTTTTCCGCTTGCTTAATTTCTGCCAATCAAGTTAAGCAGATGATGGATTTCATTTGGCTTGAAAGGAAATTAAAGAATCTGCTCTGTATAATTTTCTCTAGGAATTGAAGGAAAGTAACATTCAACTTGAAAATGTCCGCATCTGCTATTCTCCATTTGCAAGAACAAGTCACACAGCCAAAGTTGTTGCCTCAGTCCTAAATCTTCCATTTGAAGGCCCCCAGTGTAAGGTAAATTGTTTTCAAGCCCTCAAATATTTGGTGCTACTATGATCTGTACTTTCTGCTCAAAGGGAAAGTGCACCCTCCTCTCCGTCTGTCACTTTAATATTTCATGCATTAATCACAAAGTAAATGCTACTTAACAGGTTATGGAAGATCTTCGGGAGCGTTACTTTGGTCCTTTATTTGAACTCAAGTCCCATGATAAGGTAAAGCCAGCAAAAATGTGAAAATTTCTTGCACGTCTATAATAAGTTGATTGGTGACAAAACCATCTTTTTCTTTCTTCATTTCTTAACAGTATCCAGAGATATGGGCACTTGATGAGAAAGATACATTCATGGGACCAGAAGGAGGAGAAAGTGCTGAAGATGTTGCTACTAGAGTTGCAAGATTTTTGGCAACAACAGAAACGGAATTTAAAGGGTAACCATATTCGATTTTCCTTTGGCAAATCAACAACTTGATGTACCATGGTTACTGAGATGTACAATGAAGTTAGAATTGATAATGTCTTGGCTTTAATTAATGCTGCTTTATTCAATCTGTTGCTCGCTCTGCAGATGTGAAATCTTGGTGGTTAGTCATGGTGATCCCTTGCAAATCTTGCAAACAATTCTGAATGCAGTTCATCAACAATCAGGATCCATTTCTGATGATTTAGTATCAACAGTTCAATCAGTGAAGATCCATTCAATCTTGTCACAGCATCGGAAGTTTGCTCTGCTTACTGGAGAACTTAGACTTGTTACATAATCTAAAGCTCTCAATAAGCCAATGCGTATGCAAGTTCTGTACTTCTACATGCAATAAGTCTTCAAGAACTTCTACCATTGCTAATTTATTCTGCTTGTTTCAATTGATGGCTATAAGAGAGAAGCTGCTACGACACTGTCCAAGTGTCCAGACAGTATTGACCTAGTATTCTATGTTCAACTATTCCAACTTCCTTGTAATTGCGAGTTTCAACACAAAAGTTGGCTAGATTCATACATTGTTATGGAGACATTTCAAGCTTGATGTACTCTTAGAATCTCCCTCAGATGGTATAACAAGACAGTGCATCTGTAGCCAAGCAAGAATGGAAATAGAAAATAAAATTTTCCAACTTTCTGATCATATCGAGATATTTATCGATTAACTTAAGAATTCTGGTGGGAAGATATGTAAATTTGAGAAATGGTGGGTTCATGTTGCTCAGAAAAAAATCTTGTAATGTGTTAATAGAACATCTTACATGTTCAGAACTAACATGCATTGGCACCTGCAACTATACCACATGAAAATCTATCAACCAAAGGGCAAAGCCTAGAACTTGTTTACTGACCTTTCATGTCTGAAAATTGATTCAGTAATTTCCCACAGGTAACATCATGACTCTGTAATACAGGTGTCAAAATCAATAATGAACATCCATAAACGAAACCGGTTGTTTGTCTCGACCACTTTGCAACCAATGTCTGATGTAAAATCTATGCAACACCTTGAAAGCGTCGTATGTGACAGATCAAGCATCCAGTGAAGATGACCTTAAAAGCGATTGCAGAAGATAGATTTGAATCGAAACTCATGTTCTCTGATGAATAAATTAGATCAGTGACCAGCCAATTACAGAATCACTGCAAATGGTGGCATGATTCAGGTGTCCACCTGCACTATTTGGCATTGGATCCTCTTCTCCTTTAAAACAAAGTGGTTTAATCTAATCCTTTGTTGTCCACCGGTAGCCCCTGATCTGGTAACCTCCAAAGTTTTGGTCACTGCCACTTTCACCACCACTTTCTCCACTAGTATATCCTGATTTTCGACGATTCTTCTTACCCCTTGCTACAGCGCTGTCACTCATGCATCCATTTAAGAGAGGGTCATCTATACCTTTAATTATCCTCGACGTGGAGGAAGATGTGGCTATGCAGCTGTCATCCTTAGTTTTTTTCTTATCCTTGTCGTGCCTCTTTATGTTTTGTGATATCTTATGAAGTTTTTTAATCCCTTTTTCCATGGGTTCCACTGCTTGATTTACTGTGAATTTCAGATCATTAACAATCTGCAAGGGAGGCCAACAGTGGATTTAGCATCTGAGAAGTAGGATTATAATTGATATCAAAGAATTCAGTTTAAGTATAACAACATAGCAGTCTTATAAGCTGAAGTAGTTGGATTTATTGATAACTGAAATTTGCATGGAAGATCAAAATTAAGGAAGTAGCGAGAAAAGAACTTACATATTCACCGGCACCGACCACAACATCACGGACACTTTCTTTGATGGTCATTCCACTCCTAACAGGATCGTCAGGCTGAGGGAGCCGTAACTTCGTGGGTCGCTCACTTTCTCGAATCTCATCAGGATCTACAGGGCAATCAACAGAGGCATAGTCTCCAAGTATTGAGACATTACCAGTAAAACGGTCTCCCATTAACTTGTAAGGCTCAGAAGGGAACACATACAGATGAACGATAGAAGCGATGCCCATCTGTTCTGGATGAAAATAGAGCTCTGTTAAACTTCAATATTTTGAATGACAAATATGTTGACATATATATTACAGAAATATAGACGATAGGCATCTTGTTACATAAAATCTAGGAACTCCTTGTGTTGGGAATGCATATTGTGTATGTCCCAGGATACAAAATGGCAAAGTACACAAAAAACTTTACTCATTGTAGATAAGTGAATCATTTGCAGCTCCATGGAAGAAACAAATGGAGCATGAATGTAAGTTATGAACTGCACTTCACACATGTCCATTCAGCAGCCTAAAAGATTAAAATAAGCATTTAATCACATAACTGACTATCAATACCCATAACACCATTAAATCAATTAGTTAATAAGAGGTAAGGAGATCAGTTATTAAAATCCAGTATTAGTTGTATAGAAAGCCAGTATGCTCTGGACAAAACCTTTTCTCCACCTATTGGCCCTTTGGCCCATAAGTAGCAGTAGTTTACTTTCAAGACCATATTCAGCCGTTGAACAACAGTTGTCAGCAATTACCAAACAAACAAACAAAAACAAGAAATTAAGATGAATGGAAATAGAAGTGTCAATGAACAGCTGTTCATGGAATCAAAATAATGAAGAATGTGTGATCTTTTGGGTAGAAAAGACTTCACTGAAAATGAAAGGCATCTACCTCGAAACAAATTATGAAATCCTGTACACTCGACTTAAATTGCAAGCCTTGAGCTATCGGACTCTTAAATAAACCAAGAGAGTAGAAAAGAGCAATTGCCACTCCTTGCCACCAAGTCAAAAAAACAATTGATTTGAATGTAAGGAACTTGTATAATGGCTTTATATGTGCCAGTTCATCCTTGGTGACATTATAAAACTGAACTAGACAGTACAAAGCCCAAGACTGACTGAAATTTAGAACCACCGCCATGTAAGGATACCTACAAAGTCACAAGATGTGAAGGGGAATTAGGATACATATAAGAAGTGCCTATGTGATTAAGATTTTCGAGATTTGTTTTATGGAATTTGATTCATTAATACATTTTTAAAAGATTAAGGAAACAAAAGAATTTAAGAGAAGATACCCGCATCCCAATTTGAAGTCTCCTTCACAGTATACATCAAAGGCTTCCAGAATTACTGCTAAAACAGCCGTAAAAGCTTTGATTATCATCTGCCACAAGAAGGTGCAATTAAATTCTTCAAAACTAAGAAAGGAAGAATTGGAAAACCAAAAGCAGAAACAGAAGAAAGCATATGTCAAATGTGAACATACATATTGAACAATACCGAACTTCACAACTTGGTAAAACCATTGACCAAGCTTCCATGGTTTTAAGAGATAATTCATGGGGAATGGGTGCTTGACAATCCCCTTTTCATGACCATGTTCTAAAAGAGGTGTTGCACGCCCTTGCCTTTCCATAAACTCAATGGTTCTTTCTTCTCCACCTTTCAGAAGAATGCAAAAGGGAAGCCAAGAATGACCACATCAGAACGAGAATTAACTTTGAAATACTTCTGCCAAGATTATGAACCTTAAAGCTCAAGAAGGCCACCTAAATGAATCAACAATAACTAAGAATCACAGGAAAATCAATAGGCCTTGCACGACCTTCAATTTATGCATCAAAGATGACCACTGC
Organism: Erythroxylum pedicellare; assembly: GCA_027563575.1. NCBI lineage: Eukaryota > Viridiplantae > Streptophyta > Magnoliopsida > Malpighiales > Erythroxylaceae > Erythroxylum > Erythroxylum pedicellare. The sequence continues at coordinate 45,857,232 of JAOQMP010000209.1, forward strand.
ATTTTCAAGTGAACATGGTGAGATGGCATTGGTCTCAACATGTACTTGAATAAGATTATCTCATTTAATACTTCCCAAAGAGTACTTTATACAAAGCAAGTAATCTACAAAATAACAAAACTAGCTTCCTCCTGCAAGTAGAAAAACTGAATATGAATAATATAATCATGTATTTAAACTGGTATATGGGGTTAAGATCAATTCAAATTCATTAACTATTTTACTTCCATAACACCCAAATTCTGATCCATGCAACGGATTGGGACCATGGAAGCCAATGTTTTGAGTGCAAAAATGTATGTGACTGTAGCAGAAAACATCTACTGGTCTACATGTAAAAAGCCTCGATATTTATCGATGAATAGAGATTGTAAAGTACAAGAAAGCTGGAAACACCAAGTTATGAGCAAATCACACATGACAAACCTTTAGCAAGAGAAAAAGGCACAAAGCTGCCACCATTTTCGACATTTAATATTGCATTAATTGCATAAAATTTGAGATAAAGCTCCTGTCAAAGGTAAAACCTACCACAGATTACATACCTAAGCAGGCAACCAAATATCTTCCAAAGCAATACATGGCAAATGATTCATAGCAATCCCGCAGTATTTCAATATCAACACTGATTGACGGATGCACCAACGATATAAACTGCTCAAAAGCACATGGCAAATATTAGGTAGAAATATAAACTCGACAATTTATTTATAAACAACCATCCTGGCATCGACTACTCATTATTGTCCTTGCAATGGAAAGAACCTTAACTTTACTTTCTCATCAGGACAAGGAGATTAGCTAAATAACAGTTCTCATTCCCCTCACATCATTCCTCCCCTTTATTTGCCAATCTAGCTGAAGACAGATTGCTTTCACATATATTGAACAAGTATACAACTTTGCCAGAGGAAGTTTGTTCATATCACTTACTGACTCTATGGCATAACATGGAACCATTAGGATAACTCCAATCAGGAACTTTTGCTCCTCAGGGTTCTTATACGCAGAGAGGTGCTCGAACAAGAGGTAGAATGACAAACACAGCGTTATAAGCACAAAGGCACCAGCCAACAAAGTTGCCCATGTAGGAGGGGAATAACTCGATAGAGATGCAATGATATCCTGATAATTCATCGGCTACGATCACTTGTAGACTGGCCTAGAGCTAGCCACCATAATTGGGATTACCCAACTTCCCACTCAATAACACACTCGCTAACCACCCACAAACTCTACGAAGAGAAGCCATTGAAACCATTAGATTCAAGAAAGAAGAAGAAAAACCCACAAGGGGTAATCGATTACGAAACAGAAAAGCAATTGAAACCAGAAAGCCATTTGCAGTATGACAAATCAAGCCCAATAGGATAATTGAACAAAGTAATAGCTTTGGAGGATCAATTCGTGATACCTGAGCCGTCACTGACCAGAAACAAGTAAAAAAAAAATGCTATCTTTAGAGAGCTACAGTAGTTGGGTCAGCTAAAAAATTCTAAAAGATCGCTACTTTTCTGTGGAACCAAACAGAAAGAATCGAATTTCAGCAGATTATAATCCAGTAAAGGGAAAATATTTGAGAAATCAAAGAAAATGACAATCAATTAAGTGATTGAGAGCTCTCTCATTGGTTTGGTTGTCTACAAAGCAAACGAAAGCAACAAAGTTGGAAACTTTGGTGATGAGCAGAAATGAACAGCTCTATATTATTATTACTCATACACTCCTTCAAAAAGATAATCATCATCAATGTTTTTAAGCAACACTTCTGTAATTTTAAGTGCCGATTGCTTCCTTTTAATTACCATAAATTTATATATTTTATTTATACTTAAATTAGCAAATTAAATTAGAATTTTAATTATTTATTATTTTTTAACAATAATATATAGTCTTATTCACTTGTCCTTCCGTCGTGTTCTTGTTATTAGGGTTGATTTAAACTCATCTCAGGGAGTCCACTCCGCCTTCACTTGGCTTGGAATCTTGAATTCCGACAGGTTATTTTTGAAATGGATTTTTTGGAGGTGATACTTTCCGAGGCCATCTTAACATCAATTGAGTTTTTCTTTTTTCGGTAACAAGCATCCGAGAGATCCTGCAACGAGCTTGAGAAGTGAAGATACAACATGTGCACCGAGAAGGGAACTGGTATATGAACAGTCTTGTTGCTCTTGTCACTTTCCCTAGCTCCGGAGTCCATTTACTTTAAGAGGCGTCGATGCTTGTTACAACTCATATGTACTGTGATACACACGATGTCCTATAACACGGAGCTCTGCATTAAGTCAAAACTAGTGTTTTGTTTGTTTTACTTTCCCTTGTAATCAAAAATAATAATAATGACATATCCATAAAAAATAATATAATCACATCTTAGATTAATAATATTACCCTAACAAAAAGCGTACTTCAAGTGGGATTGACCAATAGAACTCAATATAATTCAAAATTAATTAAAGTTTAAATCAAAAATTAAAATTAACTTTAACTTTATTGAAGTTTAGATTACTCAAAGACTGATTAGGCCAAATTCGAACTGGACAAGAAACGAATTAGTCCAAACTCAGCCTAGAGACACTACCAAGTACCATCCCTAATATTAGGAGTGGGAAAAAAAAAAAGGATCAGAATTGAGTAAGAACAAAAAAGAAATAGGCTTCAACTGTACGGATAACCACAAACTAGACCCACAACTGAAAAAAACTTCCCAATTCAAAGACACTCTCTCATTGTCTCCCACAACACACATAACCGCTCAAACTGCCACTCCAACATAAGGAACCTCTCCTCCAGTATCACACTTTTTTTTTCCTCTCTCAAAGATTCAATCTTTGCAGCTCTAGCTCTCACAGTCATGACCAATACCAACACAAACTCCGATCCTGGTTTCTGCTTCCCGCAATCTTCCTCATTATCTACACCGTATTACCATCAGAATCCTCGGAAAAAGCGAACAAAACTGATCAAGATTGAACCTCATTCGGTTCCCTCTAACAGCATTGCTGCCCCTACCACAACTGCCATAAAGAGAGCAAAGTACTCTGGAAAGAAACCTGACCCTTCTGCTCCCAAGACCACAAGGCCTTGCACCGAGTGTGGGAAGAAGTTTTGGTCATGGAAGGCCCTGTTTGGTCACATGCGTTGCCACCCTGAACGGGCATGGCGTGGCATAAATCCACCACCAAAATACTGTCAACCTGTTTTGCCAACTCAAGACTTGAGTAGAAGCACTGAAATAGCGTTGAGTGTTGATGATCATGAAGTAGCAACGTATTTATTATTGTTGGCTGATGGAAGGGCAATTGGGGATGATCAAGAACTGGTTCAAGAAGAAGGAAACAGTCGTTTTGAGTGCTCAAGTTGCAAGAAGGTGTTTGGGTCACATCAGGCGTTAGGGGGCCACAGGGCAAGCCACAAGAATGTGAAGGGCTGTTTTGCAATAACAAGGGGTAATGGTGGTAGCTGTGAGGATCATGTTATGGAAGATGAAAGTAGAAATAACAAGATGGTGATGGTATTGTCAGGAGGACAAGGGCATCACCAGTGCAGCATATGCCTGAAGGTGTTTTCGAGTGGACAAGCACTTGGAGGGCACAAGAGGTCTCACTGGGAAAAAGGAGAAGAGGCCTCATCTTCATCCATGCTTCAAGGGCTTAATGAAGGAATCAGTTGTGGAGGGTTGGACCTCAATTTGCCTGCACCGGTTGAAGATGACTCGTTCTCTTCTTGTCTGACTCTGGACTTGAGATTGGCCCTTTGAAGATGGATCCATCCATTTTCTTCGTCTTTGCTCTTAGTTGGTGACTGCTGTTCATTTGTGACCTGTAAAACAGTTGGACATTGGTTAGCTAATAATTAAATCAGATACAATAGATTTTAGTTTTCCACTTATTCTTTGTGTAATGGTTGATGCTAATCATCTAATTTCTTCCATCAAAGTTGTTTTCAAGTTATTTGCCTGTAACATTCAATATAACATGGATCTGGATTCATCTTCATACTGATTGATCCTCATACTGAAGAGAAATATTGAGTAAATGTGATCAAAACAAGCGTACCCCCAAGCATGTCCCTTTCCATCCAACAGCCTCAATCCTAGCCCTTAATTATCCAAACAGAATATCCAGATCTTCAGTTTGGCTTCACAGGTAATCAGCTCCAATATAAATGTAACAACCAATTGATCATCACCTTCTCAACAGACAGGGGAATCAGTTTTGTGGGCCTGTAAACTTGATATAGTTCCTTGGCCCCAACCTTTCTGTACTCGTTTGAGGGCTTTTAATGCAATCCCACTGCCATCATCTCTGACACAGAGAGACAAAATATGCAAAATCAAGAATTGAGAAGCAACATCCTCAATAATCATATAGATACACACAAGTTAGAAAAACCAATAGGTCAAGTAGTTTGCAAACATCTAGAGATGATAAATAATCACAGCCCTAGTGCAATGAATCATTGGCATGGTTGAATAATAATTATGAGCCAACGAGCACTAGCTCAGGTGGTGTGTATCCCCTAACCCTGGTGTCTGAAGTTCAAGTCGTCTCCTTATCATCAAAACAGTAACAATAATGATAATTATGGATGGACTCAGACTTCATAACTTAATGAAAAATGCCACAAAATGCGTTAATAAACATTTAAGAAGTACCTGTGCAATATGGTTTGCCAGTCACTTTTGCCATCCTTCTCTTCTTTCCCATGAATATAACCTCTTGCATTATGAGACACCTTGTCCTCCACATTACCTTTTGAAGCTATTTCCATCATCCTTTCTGCAAGCTCATCAGCCTCATATTTGTTTCCTCTTTGATTAAAGCCATCAATAACAGGCATAAATGATGCAGGATCAAACCTATATTGTTTATCAATTAGCTTATGTAGGACATTACGAGCATCCTCGAATCTTTTATCTTTGCAAAGTCTGTTAATGAGATCTTTATAGGGGAACTTCCTCACATCAAAAAATCTATCTAACGCACTTTCAAACAGTTTTTTTGCTTCAATGACCTCCCCTCCAACCAGCAACTCATCTAACATCAGCCTATAAAGGGCTTCCTTCTGGCCACACATACTTAGAGCAATCTCAAATACCTCATGTGCTGTTTTAAAATCAGAGGCTTGACAGAATGCTCTGATTAAGATTCTGAAGGAAGATACCTTGGGGGAAATCCCCACCTGCAGCATCTCATCCAAAACAGAAGGTGCATCTTCAATTCTTCCTCCTTCGCATATGTATTTAAGCACACTATTATATGTGGAGATATTAGGAGAAACCCCTCTTTCTCTCATCTCATCCATAAGTCCATAAATTTCAAAATTTTGGCTTTTCTTCCCTAAACCTAGTATTAAAGAATTATAAGTTTGTAGGGTTTTGTTGCAACCTTTCTTCTCCATGTCCTTAAGCACCCGAAATGCTAATGTTATCTTTCCTTCTTTGCAGAAGCTATGAATAAAAGAATTATAAACAGCGGAATCAGGCTGCAAGTTCTTTCCCATCATCTCAATGAACTTCTTTTTGGCTTCATCCAGCCTCCCAGCCTTGCATAAAGCGCTAACAATAGTTGAATATGTAATCAAATCAGGCAAGCATTTTTTTCCACTATAACTACCATCCACCAAACCAATTAATGAATTCCCCAAATTACCAAGTGCAGCATTTCCATGCATCCACATTCCACTTACGATTTCTATTGCTTTGTCTATCTGTCCACTGTTACACAGGCCATTAATCACAATATTGCAGGTCACAATATCCATACCATAACCTGTCTCATTCATCTTTTGCAACAATTCCTCTGCTTCGGATGCCTTTCCCTCCTTCCACAGACTATGTAACAAAATGTTGCAAACGTAGGTGTTAGGGGAACAACCGTTTCTCATCATCTCCTCAAGAACTTTGTTAGCTTCATCTACCTTTCCCTTACTGCAATATCCATGAAGCAACGTGCCATAAGTTACTGCATCTGGTGAAATACCAGTGGATATCATGGCCTCCTTCAGCGTTCTTGCTTCAACGAACATTTCATTCTTGCATAATCCATCCATAACAATGTTATACAAGTATATACTAGGCCCAATGCCTGAATCCACCATCTCTTTAAGAACCATTTGAGCCTCAAAAAGCTTCCCATTCCTGACAAGACCCAAAAGCCATACATTATAACTTTGCAAAGTCATTAAATTGCCACTTTTTTTCAGGGACTCGACCAATTTCTTGGCTTCATCTAGCATTCCTTCCTTACAGAACCCCTCAAGCATTAAATTGTACGTTATGGTATTAGGGCAAGGCAACCCCAACTCTTGATCAAGTTGCATATCTCTAAAAATTCTGGAAGCTTCCAAAACATTCCCTTCGCTACAAAGAGCAGATATCCTAGCGTTGAAGGTCACCACATCCGGGACCAAACCATCCCCCCTCATTTGCTCCAATAGTTTTTCAGCATCATCAGTCTTACCTAACTTGCAGAAGCTGGAAATCAGAGTATCATACACTATCCTATTTGGAGAAAAGCCTGAGCTTTTCATTTCAGACAAAAGCTCCAACCCTTTGTCAGTAAGTCCAGCTCTACAATACCCACGAACCAAAATGCCAAAACTGAACTCATTCGGTTTACACCCTTTCTCCGGCATTTTGTCAAACAAAGCACGGGCGTCCTCCAAACGCCACATATCACACAACAAACCAATCAACAGATTAAAAGTATAAGTCTGGGGAGTTACTCCAGCGACCGCAATATCTTCATATAGCCAAGATACATGATCCAGGCGACCTTCTTTGGCACAAGACTTGACGAGGACATTGTACAAATAAATAGAAGGCGGAGATTCTGGGAAGCGAGAGCGCAAGGATTTAAAGCAAGAGAAGGCCTTATCGAAGAGACCCGATTGAGCCAAGACGCGTACGAGGGAGGAAAGATTGGATTGAGGGGAGTGTGAAGAGAGGAGTAGTTGGTGGAGGAGGTCGAGTTCGTTGAACATTTTGGCGCGAATGAGGATGCGAGTAATGATGGGAACAGAGTGGGAAGAATTGGTGTTGTAGGAGGCAGGTAAGGAGAGGATGCGCTTGAAAAGGTTCCATGCTAGTTTAGGGTCGTGGACGTTCTTGAGGAGAGTTCTGGTGAGCTTTGTTGTTGGGTCCATCGAATTTTCGCCAGTCCTAGTCGGAGATTTTGGTTCTTGTGTCGTCAGTCTGTCCGTCTGTCTGTCTGTCTTGGTGAGTCCAAAACCTTCTAAATGCACCGGTGGCCACTGATCAGAAGAATTCCAGGAAACAAACAGAATCCATCTTCCTTCTTCTTCCTCTTGCAATCGTTCATTTCAGGTCCTTGGATTTACACTCCGTACCTCCATGGCATTGAGTAAACTTCGAGCCGATCAATATAACGATCCGTGAACCAATGATTCAGAATTACGATCCCAATTGCCAATTCAGCCCAACCCAATTCAAATCAATGAATAGATGTTCAAATTAATCAAATTTTAGGTTAAACTCGAAATTTAAAATGTTTCCTTGCCTCAAAATTGCTTAAATCAAACCTTATTTATATCGCCTCAAGTCGCCTAATCCGAACTTAATGAAACCTTAAGTTAGGATTAAATCTGGAAAAAATCCTATCAACATATATTTCTCTCATGAATTTCAACTCTCTTAACTGAAAAAATCACAAAGAAGCAAACTTCACCATTTTTCAACCTTTTCAATTGAAAATTTCATAAAGAAGCTAACTTCACCATTTAGACCCTTTTGGGATTGAATTTCTTTCTAATCCTTGCTCGACCAAGCAAACACATGGAAGGATTGCATTTGCTAAAACCAAAAAGGAATGTCATTTGTTCCAGCACCTCCATTTTTCACCTCGTTTGTAGAAAGATGTTAGTTCCTGCCATTATACTCATCAAACAAGATAAAGAAGTGAAAAAACATCCTTTGACTCTGACTCCGCCACTCTAGTTGTTGCTTTTCTTTCTGTTATTTTGAAAATAGGTGTTTCATCTTCTGTCACTCGATTTCTCAACATTCTATTCTCCTTAAATGAATGACATCTTCTGGAAACCCTAACCGAATTATCAAGAGACCCCCTTTAAAGAAACTACTAAGATATGATTTCATTCCATGGGTGGAGGAGGAAGAAGACTGTAAAAGTTGATCATCTTTTGTTGCAGTAGGAATTGTATCAATGGGGCTACATTTAGTTGGGTACTTTTTATTAGTAGTTACACAATAATGGAACAAGATAAACTCCTATACTTGTTAGATTGTTAAGACAACTTTTAACTTCCTATTCTACAATGCACTTTCTAATTTGATCTTCCCATGAAAGAATTGCTATGCGAGGAGAGATAGATTGTGTGTGCAACAAACCTATTCAACAATATCGCATCTTTGCAGATAAGGGTTATCATACTGGACGTATCTAGACCAGTAAGACTTGTACTTGGAAACAGCCAAATCCAACCACGGCTTGTAATTTCCGTTGTAATGAACCACAGCTGCATTCTTTATCTCCGTTTTGTTGAGGGCTGGGTCATAACCAAGTCCCAGGACATGCCAGGTACGATCCAATGGATAGGTCAGGTTATAGAAAGTGATCAATCCAGGTGGCAATGTGCCCAATTTCCAGAGAGTTCGATCTTCATTCTGCAAAGCAGTTCATCTCAATTAGCTGAAATCAAAGATTTTGACTTGGTGAAGGCTAGTTTATAATGTAAAGAAATTGGTATTATAGAAAGTGAAATCTACAGCTAACTCAACCGTCATGAAAATATTATAAAAGTATTCGCAGTTAAAGTTTTAAGATATTGTTGCAAGCATCAACATCAATACTTAGATTTGCAATTATTCTGCATGAAACTAAAAAATAGCGCTGTAGTTTTGCAGATATGCATCCCATCCAATTCATCCGCAAATATGACAAAAGTCAGTAAATCTAGCCACATAATTATCATCTGCTGCCCTCTCAGAGCATCCTTAAGCTTCAGTTAATCGCTACCAGAAAGCTGGTTTATCTTTAAAGAAAATGGGAAGTAGCAAATATTATGGTTTTAATCCAAATGCAGGAAATGACAAATGTCATGATAAAGATTTCTATATGCCTACTAAATGAAACTTGTAAGAAAGTGGAAATTAGTGCTTACCAAATCTTGCCATCGATGATAAATTCCAGTGATATTTCGCTTTCTCCACTCCTTCAAGTCAAACATGTTCATTCCAAATGCCCAACCACAAGCATTCGGATCGAAATTCTCATAGATATTTGGATTAGAGAAGTTAAGGTACTTGTCAAACCTATGGAAGCTCTCTTTGCAAGTCTCCACTGCACCATTAACCATCCCTTTCAGGTCAATCGACCACAGTGGTGTCAAATCCTTCTGAACTACAATATCATCATCTAAAAAAAGGATCTTTTCTAGCTTTGGATAAACTTCTGGAAGATAGAATCTAAGATGGTTCAGCATAGACAGATATTTGGGATTCCTGTATTTAAGATTGTCTGACCCAGCAGATAGGGACGAAGGATGATTTGCCTTGAAATAGTATTCTTTTATCCTGGCAGATTCAAGTTGACGTAAAACTGAACAGTAAGAGGCATTCAACCACGTAAAATCATCAATGTTCTGAACTTCAACTGTAGCATTTTGTGGAGGGTTAAGAATAAACCACATTTTCATAGCAGCAAAGTTCAATTTGTCAGTGACTATATGGAACACGTGTCTCTCAGGATGTTTTGCATTGAGTGCAGTAGAGTTTACAACCACAGATGTTGCCAGAACATTGTCAGAGAAGATGGCATAGTGATAAAGTGAAGGATCCTCAACCTTCGCTCTGTTAAAATATGCCTTACTTTGATAACCCTGTGCGAAATAGTCAGATGCAAGTTGAAGAGGAAGGCAATGCAATGATCTTGGGACTGTTTTTGCAGCCAACTGAATCAAGAATGCACTTTTTTTCTTCAGAGAATTTACATTATCTTCAGTTGATTGAATCATTGCCCGTAACTTCCTTGACATTGTAGGGCATTCGTATAATCGATCCTTTGCCAATGAAAGAATGTGCCCAATTGCTTTTGCTCGAACTAATGCACTGGAGAGAAGGAAAAAATGTCTCTTCATGAAAATTGTGACTTGAAATGCATGCCCAGGAAAGGAGGAGGAAAATAGTAGATGTCATACCTAGGTGAAAGCTCAGTATCGGAATTTGCTTCTCCAATAGCATGTTGACTTTCTCTAAAGTGTTTCACAAGTGAGTTGTAAAGACCAGTTTCGTTATTTGATTTGGCAATATTTGCATATGCCTTGGCCATAATGATCTGGTCGCGCATCAGTTTCAACATAGAATCAGAATGTGGACTCTCGTAGTCTCTCCGCCAAATACTGTATTTTCCCTTGACTGTGGTGTCCAAGGTTTTAGACCGGTTAACTGCAGCAGCTTGCATCTGGTAATCTGCTTCTTTATCCAGTGCAATCAGCTCTGCAGTTCGTGACTCCCTCCTTTTCTTTCGAATCATCTGAAGAACAATGTAAGAATAATAAGTTGTTGAAGTAAAAGCAAAAACTTCAGTGAACGAAAACAAAAGCTACTGCTACTGACAGTTAACCTGGCGCTTGAGCTTCACTGGGTTCATCTGTGATTTCAAAGGATTCAAGATTCCACCTTCTCCAGCTTGGTGATCACCCACGGAATGTTCAGCATTATCTTGAAGCTCAGTTTCATCAACAAATGAGTTTTCCAGTTCCTGAAAGCAAGAAAGTAGTCAAAGAAATGCCCTTTCTAGTCTGAGAAAAGAAAAGGGAGGAAAATTTAGATCAAACAAATCCTCATCTAGCCATGAGAAGAAAGAAATCGTTTTGGTAGAAACTAAAAAACTCAACAGCAAACTATGACAAGAGGGGATTACTTGGGAAGCCTTTGGCTGGTCATGGAGTTTATGTGAAGGAGGGATGTCCAATACCCAGGAAGCAGAGAGGTCCTTCATTTTCACCCTACTGACTCGAACAGCACCAGAAGTGTCGGTGTATGTTCCAATTATGTCAATATCCTATGCAACCGGAAAAGCATCAAGGTCACCCAACCACATGCCTACTCACTACCTTCAATTCACAGATCCTCATCCAAGTGATTTCATTCATTCAACCAGAAATATAGAAATATTACTTAATTTTTCTTGATTTTTGGTAGCAAAACAGAAGAATAGTAAGACGTTCATTGGATCTTCATATTCAACGAAATTTTCGAAGCAAAAAATGGGAAAAAGAAGGAGGAAGCACCTTGATACTATTGCATCCATGGCAGTTAGAATTGAGGTCTCTAGCTCTACAAGAATCAACAAACCAATAGCACATACGCAGTGAGGTATACATAAATTAATCAAAAGAGAATGAGCAAAAGATCGAAAATTTACATTACAAAATCACCAGACAGCGTAGGAAGATTGAAGGTAAGCTGCGAAAACATAAAAAAAAGAAGAGAAATGAAATTATGATCGAGTAATAGGAGAAGAAAAGAAGTCATTGGAGAGGTGAGTACGATTATGATGCAGAGGAGTAGGAGAGAATGGAAGAAAGTCGTGAAATTTGATTTTCCAGTTTCCATTGTGATTCACAACCAACTGGCTCCACCTCCACTCGACGGATCAACATCTAGTTCTTCCGTTTCATATCTCCTTTTTCCTTTGCTTCAAAATCCACATTTTCTCTTCTATTCTAAAGATCAAAATTGGATCCAGACTAGAATAGAAGAAAGGCTTTTCTGGCCCAAAAGGCCTTTGACAATAATCTAAACCTAGCGGTCCAATTCATGAAATTCGTCCTCTAAATCTCCCAACTAGAAATGGTAATTGTCTGATCAAGACTGGGTTCGTTATTCATTATCCACGGATCATGTTTAGATCAAGTAGAATCGAGCTCAATTCAAAACTCAATCAACTCGTACTTAATCTATTGTGTCAACTCTACTCCCGACTCAAAAGATTATAGAATAGAGTGACAATGATAGAGAATAGTCGGAATATGAAAACTCCGTTTAAATCGAATTCGTCACTTGATTACAAATCGTTAACTAATTAAGTTAGTTTAAGATACCTAATTAACGAACCATTACATGTTCCGGGACAATTTATAGAAAGAGTTGCAACTTGGATAGCTGACTAAAAGTAGAAGCATGGTGTGAGACCAAGAAGTGCTAATTTGAATCAAAACCTCAATCATGAGCTATTGACTCATTGATTGAGTGTAAGTTAACATACCCTTGAATCTTGCCACTTGAATCCAGTTTGACAATTAACTATGAACGAGTCCCACCATTATCAAAAAAGAAAGATCTAAACTTGCTTTTGCTTTTGAATTCTTTCATATAAATTATAATTAGCTCTTGGTAGATTTGTATCTGAAATTCCATTACTGTAAATTACACAATCATTTCCATTGCTGTTTCCATATATTCATCATCCAAAGGACAAGTAAAAGATGGGGTCTTTCTCTTCAACTCTGTAAAGACTTTGGTGCACATAATGGGAAGGTTTCCAGATTCAATAACAAATGAATTCACTTTTTATAACAATACCAAGCAACTTCCTCGTACCTACTACACCTAATTACAGATCATGAGCAAGCAAAATGCAAAGCCCTTTCTATCCTCAGTTCATGGATTCATGAGGGAAGGGGCAGGGTTGATCACTGCTTTCTCCTTTTAGGTTTATCTTCCCCGTGGAGGATGTTCATGGACTCGAGTCCCATCCTGCCTCGGATGAAGTGGGGAACGAGATTGCAAAGGTTGGTGTTGGCCTTGCCCGTGTCGCGGCTGAGTTGCAGTCCGGTTTTTTGCACGAGCTCTAAGCTCCGGTTGCCTCTCATTGCTCGATGCTATCCGCTCCAATGTTTCGACAACATCTTTCATCGGTGGCCGGTGCTTTGGCTCCGATTCAAGGCAGGTTAAAGCAAGCTGTGCTATTCGAAATGCTGCCTTTGAAGGATATCTTCCCTCCAATCTGGAGTCCATTATACTCTTCAACTTTCTCTTGTCATGTAAGAATGGCTTGATCCAGTCTACTAGATTATGTCTTCCACTCGGACGGTTTGGATCAAGCGCCCGCAAACCAGTCAAAATCTCAACCAAGACAACCCCAAAACCATAGACATCGCTTTTTACATACAAGTGCCCTGGTTTTATCATCAAAATGTTAGATCTCATACCAAAGATTTTAAACAGCCTCAGTTATATCTTAACTATTGGACCAAATTGTTTACCTGTTGCAACATACTCAGGAGCTGCATAACCATAGGTACCTATTATCCTTGTTGTTACGTGTGACCGGCTAGCCGAGGGGCCCAATTTCGCCAAACCAAAATCTGATATTTTGGCTGTATAAGACTACAACACAAAAGCAAGCCATAAGTAGTATGAACAAACTACAATATGTCATCAAGCTCGTCATCCAAAACAAATACCAATCCTCACAGCATCTATGGAAGCATGAGTTATAATACTCGAAAGATGAAAGAAGAGAAAAAGGAAGGCATATCTGAATGAAAAGGTGTACATGAAAGTAATCCTGATGCAGATATCTTGGCAGGTCATTGACAAAAAACTTACCCCATCAAGCAGAATATTCGAGGCTTTGAAATCGCGGTAGATGACTTGCTTGTCAGACGTATGCAAGAATTCAAGTCCTTTTGCTGCCCCGATAGCGATCTTAAGGCGTGTGTCCCATGGAAGCGGTTGAACAGCTGAGCCTCCTGAACCCATTACAAAAAATCACAAGTTAAAACACTTACATGTATATACTTATATATTTAATCATGTAGACATCACAAACAAAAGTGTGTGGGTGTGTTATCAGACACAAATAAGCACATAAGAAGCTGGAAACGACAAAACAGATGCAACATTTAATGAAATTATTCATTCCACAAATAAAGGCGGAGTCAGAAACAAAAGAACGAAAGTAACATTTAATCAAAATATCATAGCCCTTACTTCCAAAAAGATGGTTCTCCAAACTTCCTTTTTGCATAAATTCATAGACAAGGAGAAGCTCCTTCTCCTCCCAACAATATCCTAGTAGCCTGACGAGGTTAGGATGATAAAGTCTTCCCAAGAAATTAACCTCCGACTGCAGCAGCAAACCGAAAAATTAGAACTGAAGTTGCTATAAATGGAAGTGTATGAATAGTTGACAACTAGCTATAGAAAATTTTTCACTATCACTGTATCACCTCTGCAGTGCATCAAAATAACAAGCAGAACAACCTTGAGACTATAGACATGAACGATAATGCAGGAAATTGTTTAAGATAAAAATGTTCACACATTACGACACCCTTGTCCAAGAACTTCCTTGCCTAACCTGTGCTTCAAGGATAGAAAACTCCAGTTTCAGTCAATTGCAGTTGAGATTCAACTGTCTCCAGTGTTTTAGTGCTGCTTAATATCTCAAAATCTTTTAAATTCCTACCACATTCATTCATCTACCCGTAGGTAAATTACCTGCCACTCCTCAAAACCTTGCAGGCTCTCACTGTTCAATTTCTTGACAGCAATTACAGTACCACTTCCACTCTTCCCAGGGGCCTTCTCATCAAGCCAACCTTTGAAAACTTTTCCGAATCCTCCCTCACCAAGAACTGTATCAGGTCTGAAATTCTTGGTAGCAGACTTGAGTTCCGCAAACGAGAATATTCTCAAGTTGGGTGCGGGCAAGATTTGCCCATTCGGATAGGCCTCAACACTGTTTCCACCTGAAAATTGACTGTTAGCAGAAATGCTGGAAGATGTCGTGTTGGCAGTCCCAGAAGAATTTGTATTGCTGGTCGTCTGAGACATTCCTGCTGCAATAATAGAACTGAAGTTAGATATAACCATAATCGAGATCATAACATCAACCCAAGTCAACAAAAGCAAGGATTTTCTCATATGGATGAGCAGTACATATAAATTTGGGGTTAAATTCAAATGGATCTCGTCGAAAATTAACAAATAGAAAACCCAGATGAAATCCACTGTCGTGGAAGATAAAATTATTGAGAGAAAAAGGGTTCATAGTTTCTTGGCTACCAGCTTCTCAAAAGTCAAAACTTTCAGACAAACAGTCTTCGATCATCAAAGAAAAACAAAACCCAGATCACAAAAACTGAATAAATTACAGGAGCACGCTTGAGCTTGTTCGAAAACCAAGTTCCGTGTGTAGTGAGTGAAGTATACCTGAAGAGAGATGGTAGTTAGAGGGTGCTGTAGAAGGAGGAGGATGAGCAGAAGAACCCCAACAGTTCCCCATTTCAAGGACAGCTTAATAGTGATTCCGTAATCCAAATTTTCAAGGATTCAAAGAGGACGATGATGACAAATCAACTGAAATCAGAATCATCAACTGGCTGCTATTTATTTCCTTCAATTTCCTACTCGGTCAACCGCCAACCCAGAAAGTGAATAATCAGAAAGTGATAGTAAAGAGTTTTCTAAACAAAAGTTTATGAAATGGGCTTCGCGCAAGCTTGGTTAGGGTGGCTCTCTGTATGGAGATGTTAATGAATTGAGTGAAGAGAACGGGTCTTTGATAGAAAAAGAGGACATGGATTGTACTTTTGGCGGGTACTGGTGATGTTAAGTCAACTGACGTGTTAAGGAAAACGTATTTGTTTTTCTCAGTCAATTGCGAAGAAGCATTCAAAGAAATACACGCCCCCAATCCAAATGTCTTGAGTCTTGACTTCTTCTATTATTAAAATAATCTATTTAAATTTGAAAGATAATAAATAAATATTATTTTGATAGTAATTTAAATTAATTTTTAAAAAATATGATCTAATGAACTAAAATTAAAATTATTTTATTTTATCTAATAAAATTATTACATTTAAATTTAATATAATTTAATCTATGAGTTAATAAAAATTTAAAATATATTCCATTTTTAACTCTCAAAATTGGAAATTATTTTTAAAATTTTAAACTAATTTTAATTAATTATCTAATTTAAATATTAAAATTTTGAATTATATTAAAGAAATCATAGGCCTTGTTTAGTAATCAGCTGATTGTATTAACTGTTAGCTGATTCTATCAGCTGTTAACTAATTGCTGATTCTATCAGCTGATTTGACCAACAGATTGCATTAACCGTTTGTTAAAGATGTTTGGTAAAATTAGTTGTTTAATATTAGTTGTTTATGTGTAAAATGACTTATGAGGACATAACTTCAAAAAAAATTATAAGGGTATAAATATTATATATCTTAACATATTTATCTGTACTGTTTCATCATTTATAAAAATTTATACAACTCTTTCTATTTTTATTTTTATTTAAGGACAATATTTTATTTCTAACTATAATTACATAAAGGGACTTTTAATAGTAAAAACGATTTTTAAGGTTGTTTCAAAAGTTAAACAGCCCGAGACAGCCAATCAGCTAAAAATATAACTGATTGACTGTCTACCGATCGAAGTCATAATTCATTTTACCCTTAAAAATATTTTATTAAAGAGGATTGACAAACAAATATCTTGATATTTACTTAATTTTTATAAATAACTTTATTATTATGAAAATGTATAGCCACCAAGTCAAGCTTTTTGACTTTTGACACAACTACTTGGTATAATGGGTCCTCATTCTCAAAGACCACCATCTTAAGTCCATAAGTCTATGGTTTCTAAAAATAACAATAACAATAATACCAATTGTACGTAACTTTACTTTTAACTATTAAAAAGGTTCTTTTCATTTTTTCTTCATTATAAAAGTTAATTTTATAAATCATTTAATAAATAAATAATTTATAATTCATTGAAATTTAATTAATATTTAATAATTTTAGTATGT
>JAOQMP010000209.1:45877522-45887563 GCA_027563575.1 Erythroxylum pedicellare
CTGTCATGCCTTGACATTAGCCCGTAACTTAGAAATGATTTTTATTCTCTAATTTATGAGAATTAGCGAGTAATCTCTTAAAGTTTGATATCAAAATATTTTTCTTATAACCATAATAATCAACCAATTATTCATTTCTTACTCATTAAAACCTTTTCAAACTCAATAACCAAACCAACCACTCATTATTCATTTCTTCCTCATTAACTCTTTTCGAACTCAATAACCAAGCACTCCATCGAACTCGTACACCTATTTTCCCGACCTAAGCTTGACCTAACCTACGGCTCGACTTGGGCTGGACCTACTAACCCACTGCCGCCTTTACTCGCAATCTTGTGATATGTTCTTCATATTCCAAATAGCACATCAATAAAGACTGGGCCTTTGTTGTCATTTGGGCTCACTCTCTTTCGTATAGCCGTAGGGGAGAGTATACGATATGCGCCATCATAGGTAAAGGAACTTGCTTTTAAATAACTTCAAAAGCAATTGGATGATGATGCTAACAATAGTAAGTTGACTGAAAGGAGAAGAGAAGATCATGTGCATTGGAGTGTTTCTATGGCAAGCTCACCCTCTTTACTCTTTCCTCTTGTTCCTCAACAGGGACGAATTCCATAGCCGGTACTATCTGTTTGTTCATTAAATCGCATGTGATCTACTAGTAGTTGCAGTAGTAGCAGAAGTTCTATAATAGCGATTGATTGATTGGTTCTGTTCTATAATAGCGATTGATTGATTAGTTCTTCATGTTTGGGTGCTTCTTTGAAGGCCAACAAAGCCTCTGGCTTGGTGGGGAAAAGATGGGCAGATTCTAGGCGGGAAAGATGAGGATGCAGGTGGCACTTGGTTGGCTTGTGACAGAAGCGGTAAGATTGCTTTCGTCACCAATTTCCGAGAAGTCAACAAGATCCCTCTTGCTAAGACCAGAGGAGACCTTCCTGTTCGATTCTTGCAGGTAATGACCGTTCTCAGTTCCTATCATCATAATTCTTGAGGAAGAACCTGTTAGGCCGAATTAACAAACCCACCGATCGAACAAGATGTTGTAAAAAGCGTAAAATGAGCTAGCTAATTCCAGAAAGGCGATGCAGAACTTTTTATGACTTTTTTAATGGTTCTAGAAGTGCCTGTAGATAGCAGTAAACCAGTTGAACATGCTGCTTTTTTGACTTGTCAGTACAGGAAGAAGTGTCATTGATCTTAAACTTCTGAATATATCCCAAGATTTCTGGTATGTTTGCTGTAAACATAGGAGATAAACAACCACGATGCAGAACTTCCCCGTGCTCTCTTCTGAACGGGATATCCTCTATTTCGCCCAAATCTTCTTTCAGAAAAGTCCTTTTTAGTTTGGAACACTTTGACCTAATGTAAGCATATGCGTGCAGAGCAACAAGAGTCCCAAGGAATTTGCAGAAGATCTTGTGAAAGACGTGAATCAATACAACGGATTTAACCTTGTATTGGTTGACGTATGCTCCAGATCCATGGTTTACATAACGAATAGGCCAAACTCAAACTGCCCTCTTGTCAAGGAAGTGTCTCCTGGGATGCATGTTCTATCAAATGCTAGCCTAGACTCTCCATGGCCGAAGGTAACCAGTAATTGTTTATAAGTTGGCAAATGAAGATCGTGTATAAGTAAGATTTGATTCTTTTTTCTCCAGAGTGAACGATTAGGCCATAGTTTCAAATGTCAATTGGATGAACATGGTGAAGCAGAACTTCCCCTAAAAGAGATGGTTGAAACCCTCATGACAAATACAGTGCAAGACGAAGAGAACTTGCTACCTCATATTTATCCTGTTGAGAGGGAAATCCCAGCAAGTTCCATCTTCGTTGATACAGATACCCCCCTTGTACAGTCCTATCTTCTGTGTGTATTCTTCAAGTTCTTCCCTTTGGCTGATGTTAACATCTTACAAATGTATTCGATAATGTAGGGGAGGTATGGAACCACAAGTACTTCTGTTCTGTCGGTGAAGTTGAATGGAGAGGTCGTGTTTTATCAAAAGTATCTTGTAGAGAAACAGTGGAAAGAGACTTCAGTGACATTCCAAATAGAGAACATGAAGTGCAGTGGAGAAACTGTATTGATCCAGGCAGCTCTGTCAGAATAAGTGCCCTTCTGTTCTATAATGAAGTCCTGAACAGATGAAGATGGTAAAGTTTGGTTTTCTCAATCTCACTCATCTTTAACACTTGAGATGGAGTGTGAAGATTTTCGTGTTTTCGTCTTTCAAACATCCTGGAATGCAGATACTAAAGAATATTGTTTCTTTTTATATCGTAGAATGAATCCACACAACAATCTCCACCATCTGCTTTATATATCTAAAGTGTTTTCCACCATATTACTGAAAGAAAATAAAGATTCAAGAGCATAGAATCTGACTTAGCAGTCCAAATATCTAATCTTTTTGATCCCTTCTTTCAGTCCATGGTATTAGGACCAGCGCAGGCCTTGAGAACAGGACTCCATATCCACTGCATCAAGACCTTACTGCCTCCCTTCCCATACAAATTAAAACTTACTTTGTAAAGCTCCTGCCTTCCTTATCCTTCATGACCTGTCCTATGTACCCACCAACCTCTCCTGTTCCTTACGGTCCTTGACCACACTTCTTGTTCTGATCAAGAAATCTTCCCAACAATCGACATGGATTCTGCCTTCTGGACAGTTGATTTTGCTTTTTTATTTTCCCCCCGGCAGAAGCTCCGTTTCTTCCATGAAATATAAAATATGACTCTCATCTGATATTGTATACATCTCATACACATACATATACCAGAAAAAGAAGAATATTTGGACAACTTGTCTCAATAGTAGCCATTGGAAGGTCAGGACAGGTTGCTTTTACTTGTGTGAATCCTAAGGAATTTGGTAATTCGATCCAACTATGCCTACACGTCTTGCGTTTACTGCTGTCTTGCGTTTGCGTTTACTGCTGTATTGGGAGTTACTCCACGTATTGCTTGATGTAAAAAGTAGAACAGTACAGAGCATAAAATGTAAGGGAGAATTCTGCTTGATATGTCATTGAAAATTTCTTCAATGATACAATGTCAGTTACAGTGCAGGTAATCACCCGCCAATCAATGAAAGAAAGAATGAAGAAATCAAACGGTACAACAGAAACAACAGATATTGAAAATTGGTGTGTTCAACCTCAGAACAAACTATACCTACACTGAGAAAATCTCCCGGAGTGCATTCCAAGTTCCCGAAACAGCAAGAACAAGACCTAAAGCTACAATACCAACATCAGAAGACCAGAGCATCCAACCCATCTCTTCCTTGAAGGTGAGAATGTGGAAAAAAGCTGGCAGAACAAACCCCAGTCCACAACACACACTGCTTCCCACCAGAGATAAGAAATCTGCAAAATTTGGGACCAACAAACCCACCAAACTCACTACCAAAACCGATAACCATCTTAGCCACACACAGTAGCTGCCACCCCAAAACCTTCTTTCCACAATCTCGTAAACTGGGTTCATCATCAATGGGAATGTGAAGAAGAGATTGGCACAAAGAGCTAACTGGACCAAAGTGGTGACTAGTCCTGGACCCAGATTAGCAGTGATGATATCTCGAGTTTGTTCCCCAAATGCCAAGTAACCCAATGCTCCGAAGCCTCCATACAGGAAAGTTATGAAGAGCATTGTGGAAGCTAAGGTTCCCGCAAACTTATGCTTGTCCTTCATCTCAGACTCGATGGGCAAAACCATACCGATACCTTCAAACGCATAAACGGCCACGCCCATCCCGTAGAAGAAGGTGGACAAGCTGCCAAAGGCCCTGACTTGGGGCCTGTTCTTGAAGATTAACGAGACCTCATCAACAAGCACAACAGCCATAGCAGCAAGATCGACGACGTCAGCGAATATGCTCAGAGGAGCCAATTGGGTCAAGGAGCGAATAGAATTCAAGCCCAGCTGAAAGGGAAAGCAACCCGAAATGTAGAAGGTTTTAGGAGAGAAAAGAGAGAAAGATGAAGAAGAAGAATGATTGAAAATATTGGAGAGAGTATCGGCGATGAAAATGAGATAGCCCACGCAAAAACCAGCTTGAGACAAAACAACCAAGAGGTCAACGAGGAATCTACCGAAAGAGCCACAAACGGCGAAGCCGAGATCGCCGAAGGAATGAATGGTTTTAAGGGAGCGTAGGTGGAGCTTGCGACGGGTGTAGACTAAGAGCATCATAGAGTAGAGAGACAAGAAGGAGACGGAGAAGAGAATCAGCAGGCCCATGAACCATCCGGTGCGCTTGAACGAGTAAGGGAGACCGAGGACGCCGGCGCCAACAATGGCAATGAAGAAGTTGGCGAAGGTCTTGGATTGGGAGGAAAGGGGATTCGGTGAAGAATTTCCCAAAAGAGGAGCTTCCGTTTCCGTTTCCGTGTCCGTGACATCTCTTAGTGGTGGCGATGGTGGAGGTGGAAGCGCCTTAGAGGACGAAGACAGTGATTGTTGTATCGTTTTGGATTCAAATCCCATTTTCTTCTTCTTCTTCTGAAACTTTCAGGAGGACCTTGATCGAAGAAGACGACCCGACTTAGTAGGATATTAATTTTCTACAAAAAGTGGAGACAAATTAGTTATTTTCATATCAAAGCAAAACGACACCGCATGTTTCCTTACGTCGGATGAAGAGACGACGTACCGTGGTCCTCACGTAGCATAAGGAAACGACATCGCTTTTTCTGTAAGAAACATAAGAGCGTCGTTAACTTCTCATAATATAGGAGGAGGAGGAGGAAGAAGAAGGAGGAAGAATGGGGGTGAAATTGGGGTGCGATTTCAGATTCCTTCTTCTACCTGCGGCACTTGTTTTCATCTACATCCAGGTTTCTTTCTTTATTTCCTTCTTCTTTCCTCTCAAATTCACAGTCTGATCCATGATTTCTTATGTTATGTATGTATCGATGCATGTTTCTTTCTCTGTGCTTTGAATTTCAGATGCGACTTTTCGCTACTCAATCTCAGTACGCCGATCGTCTTGCTTCTGCTGTATGTCCTGTCCAGTGTCCAGTCAACTCTTCTTTTTTTTCTTAATTCTTCAACTTGAATAATGATCTCTTCTCTATTGCTTGTTTTGGGCAGGTTGAATCTGAGAACCATTGCTCAAGTCAACTCCGATTGCTCATCGATCAAATCAGTGCCCAGCAGGGACGTATCCTCGCCCTTGAAAGTCTGGGTCACACCCACCCTTTATTTCTTACTTTCTCTCGTTCAGCAGAGCATTAAACTAAACTTTACCCTATTTTGTTGAATTTTAGAGGAGACGAAACTTCGAAATGAAGAGTGCTCCCAGCTCAGGTCTCGTCTTCAACGTCTCGAAAGTATGCATCTTTTTCTTTTCTTTTTGTTTTCACTCCTCACTAATCTTTGTCTTGTGTGATTGTGATTGTGATTATAATTTTTGGTAATTTGAGGGAGATGAGGCTTTCATTCGTATAGTGTTCTTTTTCTCTTAGTTTCAAGTTAGCTATCTTCCTTTTTTTTTTTTTGGTTCCCGTATTGCTTGCCACATATATCTCTATAGGCTTAACAATTCTCTCTTTCATGATTTTTCAGGAAAGGCCATTCAGAAGTTGGTTGAAAATGTACAGGTATAGTTAGTTATTCAGAGGGGGTCTTCTTAGCTTTGTTTATCTATCGGCAACTATAGCTTTCTGCTATTTTTGTCATAGTTGTGATCCATCTTACAGACCCCAGTGGCAGCAGTTTTGATCATGGCATGCAATCGTGCTGATTACTTAGGGAGGACCATCAACTCAATTTTAAAGTATGTTTGTCAATTAGAGTTTTGTGTTAGTTCTTACTGTATTTAACTCAGATTTACGTATTTAGCAATTCAGATTAATTGATTTACAGGTATCAAAGCTCTGTTGCTGCAAAATTCCCCCTTTTTGTTTCTCAGGCATGTCCTTTCCTTTCTACCTCAGTTCTCTAAGAAACTATGCACATCTTTTCCCCCAAAGTTATATCATAATTGCAATAAATTTAGGATTTAAGTTCATTTTCCTAGCAACTTAATGGATTTTTCCATTTTTACTTTCAGGATGGATCACACCCAGGGGTTAAAAGCAAGGCAATGAGCTATGACCAACTAATGTACATTCAGGTAGTTCTCTGTAGACTTGTGGACTTTATTTATTCAAGTTTTCTTGGTTCGTCACTATGTACTTTACACACATTGTTCGGTTCAATGGTGCTGTTCCTGAGGATCTTATTCCATCATTTTTTCGGATAAAAATAAAAGCGACCGACGGTTGAATTGAGAATTTGCATTCACTGGATCTGTCTTGTAATTGCAGCACTTGGATTCTGAACCTGTACAAACAGAGAGGCCGGGGGAGTTGATTGCATACTACAAGATTGCACGTAGGGAATATTTTCTCCTTCTTCAATGCTTGTTACAAAGTGGATCATCTTAAAGTGACTGCATTATGTAGGGCATTACAAATGGGCATTGGATAAATTGTTCTACAAGCACAATTTCAACCGTATAATCATACTTGAAGGTGGATTTTCTTGTTGTGAATATCCCATTCACTATTCAAGATGCTGTTTCTGATGCCGTGCTTCTAATGCAGATGATATGGAGATTGCCCCTGATTTTTTTGATTACTTTGAGGCTGCAGCAGCTCTACTTGACAGGGATAAGTATGTATTTTGCACGAAGCAAAATGCATTTTCAACTTGGCTCCTTGATAAATTTTGTTTATGTTAATTCTGAAATTTGGAACCAATTTGCTTTCATTTTTGTAGCTCCATTATGGCTGTTTCATCCTGGAATGACAATGGACAAAAGCAATTTGTGCATGATCCTTGTAAGCTCCACCGAGTTGATTTCCATTCACTATTATTTCCAAAGTTCTGGTCACTTCTTTTGTGTATCTCTGCATCTGTACATGATGGTTATGTTGTAAAAGGAATTTTTTTTTTGCTTGCAGTCAATTTATGAATTTTTTTTTTGTAACCATTACAATAAAGCTCTCATGCTTGATATTTTGGCATTTTTATGATTTGAGTCATGCGACAGTTCCATTTCAGTACATCTTCATTTCACTTAAGACTATTCTTCCAGATATGTTTTTTTAATTTCTCTTTCTCCACCTTCCTGCACTTGATTTTATAATGTATTTTAAGTTGCAAGGAACTTGGGCAGCAAATAGTGACAAGATTTTGAAGATAATTTCAAACAGACAACTGAGTTCCATCCGCCCTATTATTCGCTGACTTATGTCCTCTACTGCAGATGCACTTTATCGGTCAGATTTTTTTCCTGGACTTGGGTGGATGCTGACTAAATCTATATGGGATGAGCTATCCCCTAAGTGGCCCAAAGCATATCCTTTTTGGTTTAATGTGTACAGTTCTGTATGCTAGATTTGTCAGATTGATTTCATGCTATGCTCTCAACAATTTCCTTTACAAAATCATCACTTACTGGGATGACTGGTTGAGGTTAAAAGAAAATCACAAAGGTCGTCAGTTTATTCGTCCAGAAGTGTGCAGAACATATAATTTTGGTGAGCATGTATGTTTTTCTACACTCTTGACTTTTGTGTTTTCCTTTTTTTGTGGGTTAATCAGAGACGTTTTCCCCTAACATTATTGCATGCTTATATACCTAAGCCATTGATTGGAAATGAGAAGAACTACAAAGGCTCGAGTCCCACTCCTAGGAACTACAAATGCTCGAGTCCCACTCCTAGGCATATTAGCTTTTGCACTGGTTCTTTATTCCCTGAAATAGAACTAACAACTAAACCGAATGATTACTCTAAACTGAGGGTTCCAGCAAAAAGTGGCTTTATATGTAACATTAATAAGATTACTTTCTCCCACTGTGATGACTGGAATTTAATCACAGGGTTCTAGCTTGGGGCAGTTCTTCAAACAATACCTTGAGCCTATTAAGCTGAATGACATTCAGGTAATATTAGTTCCTATTCTATATTATTCTCTTTAAATTCAGCTCTCTTAATGTTATTGAATTTTTTATTCTGCTTGTGCTTTTTGTTCTTAAAGGTTGACTGGAAATCAATGAACTTGAGTTACTTGACAAAGGTAATAAAAACTGCAAGTCTGTTGAAGGTGCTGTGTTTCTTGACTTGGTCAATAAGTTGGTGGTGTTTATTTTAGGATGAATACCCTGGGCATTTTGCTGAAATGGTGAAAATGGCTAAACCAATCCATGGTAAAGATGCTGTTCTCAAGGCTTACAATATGGGAGGAGACGTTCGAATTCAATACAAAGACCAGCCAGACTTTGAACGAATTGCAGGTCAATTTGGTATTTTCCGGGAATGGAAGGTAGTTGACTCTGACCTTAGTCACCCTGTTATACTATTAGATATTCATTTTGTTAAACTAAATATCTCGTCTGACAGCTTGGTGGGTTTGGCTTCTTCTTTAGTCATCCAAAACATGGATATTATTATAGATATTGCCTCATTCAGTGCCCATGATTCTCTAATTGGATCACAATCTAGTGAACTTCATATACGATGCTATAAGAGCACGAAAGCATTAGACTTGAGTCCATACTATTTCAGTGAATTTGCCTGCAGGACTTTTTATATGATGGACCATTGGAAATGCGGCGATATATGGAGAATTGATTTTCATCCATGAATACGTTGTGCCAATTTGGGTGCATTAAAATTTTTTCGTATCCTACTTTTTCACCGGTAATAAAAGACCTAAGGTGTAAATGTGGATGTTGCACATTTATGTTAGAATATGCACCTTCACAGGAGTACATGCATGTAGTTAAACCACTATCACGTGCATGAACATGCTCTATGATGCTTTCCTGGAGCTAGTTTTCCCTTAAACCCATCTTACTTTTTCTAAGTTGAATGCCCCTTGTTTTAATAATTTTTGAAAACTTTTGCCAGGATGGAATACCAAGGACAGCATATAAGGGGGTAGTTGTTTTTCGACATCAAACATCAAGGCGTATATTTCTTTTTGGTCCAGAATCTCTAAGGCAGCTTGGGATTGCGGAGGCTTGATCATTTATGCAAGTATGTAAAATGTCAAAATGGTTGCGGCATTTCTTGGCATAGAAGATAGTCTTGTGAACATTAATGAGGTTTCTATGTTAAAAAGAGAAGAGTTTATATGATTCAGGGAAAATGGATGGATGGAGGGAGAGACAATCTTGAGATGAAACAAGATTGT
The DNA here is from genome assembly GCA_027563575.1 of Erythroxylum pedicellare. Classification (NCBI taxonomy): domain Eukaryota; kingdom Viridiplantae; phylum Streptophyta; class Magnoliopsida; order Malpighiales; family Erythroxylaceae; genus Erythroxylum; species Erythroxylum pedicellare. The sequence continues at coordinate 45,886,733 of JAOQMP010000209.1, forward strand.
TTAATTAATCGGTGGGGTTATGGGCAACACGAGTTTGTACTGAAATGGATGGATAAAGCAATCAGTTAATGGGGGGAGAGGACTCGTTTACATGTAATTTGTACCCTCCTTAGTTAGATGATAGCCGTATTTTTGTCTTCATCTTTATATTTTTTTCAATTTTCTTGTACTGATGGATAGTAATACTGAGGTGCAAGCAACTGCAACACTAATTTGAGGGTGTAATGACTAATGACACGCAACCTGGGCGTGGTTCCAGAGTCTGTTCCGACTGCCATTATTTGGATTTGTTACCATCCCATTTACGACAGTGATATTCTGAAGAGTTTTAACAGAGGGGAATGTTGTTGAGTGGAAAGTGTAATGTTAGGCAATATTTTGTGAAGGTAATGATGAAAATTCTGGAAAGCAATGACTGTTCTTCTAGTGCTTAGGAACGTGGCTGGGGTGTGAAGATGATATTTTTAGATTGAAGTGGATTTGTGAATGTATAATAATTCAATTTGTTTTAGGCCACAACAAGGAATGGTATCCACTTAGACCAGTGGAGTATATAGAGTGGGCATATGTTATGATAACGATGGAAAAGGACAGCACTCACACGTACAACAGACGGGGACCTGGTAACTCTAGGTGTGGACCAGAGGATTTGAGAGGACAACGGTAGGAATAGCTTGAGATCCTTTGAGAATATTACGTGCGGATCTTTCTGCTTCTGGCATTGTCTAGCCCAGTTACTTGAAGTCTTACTACTCATCCTCAAACCAGAATTTAAAATGTAAAAATTTATAAATTTCGTATTACAATGTAATTTAATTTAAGGAATGCTTT
>JAOQMP010000209.1:45887663-45899559 GCA_027563575.1 Erythroxylum pedicellare
ATATGTTATGATAACGATGGAAAAGGACAGCACTCACACGTACAACAGACGGGGACATGATCCTGAGACCAGTTGCTTCAAGTCTTACTACTCATCCTCAAACCAGAATTTAGAATGTAAAAATTTATAAATTTCGTATTACAATGTAATTTAATTTAAGGAATGCTTTGACTTTACAATGTAATGAATTTGATTTAAGGAACGTTTACAAGTTTTAACATGTTCTTGCACTTTAATTGGAGTCTTATTTAAATGGAGGGGACCTGGCAGAGCAGATTGGACGAACTAACCTACCTCGTTCACCAGTTACCTGTTGCTGTCTCTTAAGTTAAGGCCGAACATGTGTATATTTATATTCTTTCAACTTTGCCTTTGTAAGCTTTTATTATTATTGTTATAGTTCTCCAGACGTGAAACTGCACAGAAGAATGTCGGAGACATGTTACCAACCTGTTGTCTAGGTTCGTAGCTTCTTTTACTGTTTGAAGCCAAAGGTAGATAAATACACATGTATAATGTGCACATCCAACATATATATATATATATATAATCAGTCAACACCAGCCATTACTATCTCCATCACAGGACCAGAGCTTTACCCGCACACGTCACGAGTATCCACTAAAAGTTTTTGGCTTTTTGTATGCTTATTGCAGCTCTCCCCTCCCCCCAGTAATGCTAGTACTCACTCCTTTTTGTTCGATTCTGTTCTATGGTTTATCTCTTTAGTGTCGTTGTTGAAGACTGAGAACCACAGCAAAAAAAGAAAAGAAAAGAAAAGGAAGGCCGAAAACAAAAAGTCAGCTGTTTCAGGCTCTAAATGCTCTTCACACTGCTTTGGGTGGAAGCCCAACTAAGCAATTTGTTTCCTTTATCTGCGTTCAAGTTTAAAATAGTGGAAGCTGCTGTTTTTTAGGAAAAAAGTTCTTGTCTTGTAAGTATTTTTCTGTTCTGTTGAATTTTCTTTTAGGCCTAGGCCTTGTTTCTTTTCGTTTTTATATCATAAGATTCTCTGTGTATTACTGAATCTTTCTTTCTTCACTTTAAGGTAGCTTGATTAGCTTTCTTTCGTTTTGTTTTATTTTCTGTCACTGATTGGCTTAGGTGAGTGAATTCTGTTCAATATAACACCCTGAAATCATCCGAAGTTCTTTGCTTTCTGCCCATGTATGGATTTATAGATATGTATCTAGTGAGCAGAATTTTTATTTTCTGCTTTTCTTTGGGTAGAGGTATATTTTATGCTATTTGCTGCTCTTGGTGTTTCTTCTTTTTGTGCAATCATGTTCTTTCTTCGAATCACTTGGTTGCAAACTAAAAGTTTCTTTTCGATGCTCTCCATTTTTTTCTTTTTGAGCTAACTCTGTTTGCCTTCGAAATGGATTCTGAATAGGTAGTCCACTTTTCTCATACTTTGATGTTATTGTTCGTTTTTTTTCGTTTTTCAGGAGCATAACTTATTGGTTGTGTGATTTGTGATGCTTGAAAAACCATAAATAGATACCACCATGAATCTTGTCTGGGAAGTGTTGATCTTGCTTTTCTGCATTAGTCCCTTCTCTTTAGCAGCTCAAAGCCCCCAAACTTTGAATCTTGGGGCTATTTTCGTTTTCAACACTATCAATGGAAAAGTCTCAAGAATTGCTATGAAGGCTGCTGAAGACGATATAAATGCTGATCCCAGTATCCTTGGGGGAAGGAAATTGGCCATATCCATGCACGACTCCAACTTCAGTGGATTTCTTGGCATCATGGGAGGTTTGTCTCTTTCATGCGTACTGTAATTTGACTTGAGGTATTCTTGTTCTATTTCTTTCATGTCCTGAGCCTTTTTGGCAGAGAGTCTGTTTTTCTATTAACCGAAAGCAAGATATCATACTTGTTTCAGCTTTGCAGTTCATGGAGACGGACACGGTGGCCATTATCGGTCCACAAAGTTCTGTAATGGCGCATGTAATTTCACACTTAGCAAATGAGCTCCACGTCCCTCTACTGTCATTTACAGCTTCAGACCCCACCCTATCTCCTCTCCAATACCCCTATTTCATTCAAACAGCTCCAAATGATCTTTTCCAAATGACTGCCATTGCAGAGATGATTAGTTATTTTGGTTGGGCAGAGGTTATTGCACTTTTCAGCGATGATGATCAGGCTCGAAATGGTATGACAACATTAGGTGATCAACTTGCAGCGAGACGCTGCAGAATTTCTTATAAAGTGGCACTTCCACCAGACCCTAATCGCAGTGATATTCAAAATGCATTAGTTAAGGTTTTGAAGTTGGAATCTCGAGTAATTGTTGTGAACACTTACTCACAAATAGGTCTCCTGGTTTTTGAAGTGGCCCAAAGCCTTGGCATGATAGACAAAGGGTTTGTTTGGATAGCCACATATTGGTTGTCTACTGTCCTAGATTCATATAAAACGCTCCCTCCAAATACCTTTAACTCAATCCAGGGAGTTCTTACACTTCGTCCGCATGTACCAGATTCAAAGAGGAAAAGGGATTTTGAGTCTCGATGGGACCATCTGAGCAATGGTTCTATTGGGTTGAATCCTTATGGCTTATATGCATATGATACTGTTTGGATGATTGCTCGTGCTTTGAGATTATTTTTAGATCAAGGCAACACCATTTCTTTTTCTAACGATTCAAAATTAAATGGTGTGGGAGGGGGGATACTAAATCTTGAAACACTGAGCATATTTGATGGGGGAAAACAACTTCTTGACAACATATTGAAGACCAACATGACAGGTCTTACAGGGCATCTTCAATTTAATCAGGACAGGTCCATCTTATATCCTGCTTTTGACATCATAAATGTGATCAAGACTGGGTTTCCACTGATTGGATACTGGTCTAACTATTCTGGACTATCTGTTGTGCCCCCAGAGACACTTTATGGGAAAAAACCTAACCGTTCTAGTTTAAGTCAGCATCTGCACAGTGTGGTATGGCCTGGAGGAAACATGTCAAAACCTCGCGGATGGGTGTTTCCTGACAATGGAAGGCAATTAAGAGTTGGAATTCCTAACCGAGCTAGTTATCAAAATTTTGTTTCAACAGTCAATGGCAGTGTTCAAGGATACTGCGTAGATGTTTTCTTAGCTGCCATAAAATTGCTTCCCTATGCAGTTCCATACAAGTTCATTCCTTTTGGAGATGGTCATAAGAATCCAAACTATGATGGACTTATAAATCAGATTTTATCTGGCGTGAGTACAATTTAACTCAAACAAACAGTTATACCAACATATTTTGTGTTCAGTTCTAATAATCCTGTTAACTTGATCTTACAGGCCTTTGATGCTGTTGTGGGTGACATTGCAATTATCACAAACCGGACAAAGGCTGTGGATTTCACTCAGCCATATATGGAGTCAGGGCTAGTTGTGGTGGCTCCAGTCAAGAAACTGAATTCAAGTGCTTGGGCATTTCTGCGGCCATTTACTCCGTTAATGTGGGCTGTCACAGCCATTTTCTTCCTTGTAGTAGGAACTGTAGTGTGGATTCTTGAACATAGAATCAATGATGAGTTTCGTGGCCCACCAAGGAAGCAATTTGTTACTGTCCTGTGGTGAGTAAAATGAGGTGAAATTACATAACTATTGCAAAATGAAGCAGTAGCAGTTCTCTTAGATTTTGCTTATCTAAATCCATTCCTAGCTTTACAAATTTATAGCATCTGTAGCATATCAGATCACCAATTTCTGGATTACGGCATGTTCAGAAATGTTTAATCTTCTCAATTTTAGGTTGTATTAATTGATGGAACACACATTTACTTTTAGTTCTGTCTTGTTTTCTTCCAGATTTTCTCACGCATTCTGTTCTCCTCATCTCTTTTGACTCCTTTTTATGACATCTCTCGTTTCTTGCAGGTTTAGTTTCTCTACCATGTTTTTTGCTCACAGTAAGTAACGTTATGTTTCAATTTAAGTAGAGCACGTTATTGGGAATGTCACTAACCTAGCTGTGATTCTAACTCTATATATCCTTGATTTCAGGAGAAAATACAGTTAGCGCACTTGGTCGCCTAGTCCTGATCATCTGGCTTTTTGTAGTCCTGATAGTGAACTCAAGCTATACTGCAAGTCTAACATCCATCCTCACAGTACAACAGTTATCCTCACCCATCCAAGGAATTGATACCTTGATAGCTAGCAATCAACGTGTTGGATTCCAAGTAGGGTCTTTTGCCGAAAATTATATGATTGATGAGCTTAATATTGCTAAAAGCAGACTTGTTGCTCTTGGATCACCGGAAGAATATGCTGAAGCTCTTGCTAATGGAACAGTGGCTGCAGTGGTTGATGAAAAAACTTACGTTGAGCTTTTTCTATCGAACCGATGCCAGTTCTCAATTCGAGGTCAAGAGTTCACGAAAAGTGCATGGGGATTTGTAAGTATCTTAGATTATTTTGCAACCATGTGTGGGCAGCCTATAGAAAGTGATATTTTCATACCAATTTGTTCTGCTTTTGTGAGACCCACTCACTCTTATTGTCTGTTCATTCCTTTAGGCCTTCCCAAGAGATTCTCCTTTATCCATAGACATGTCAACTGCCATTCTTACGTTGTCTGAGAATGGTGAACTTCAAAAGATTCATGAGAAGTGGCTAGTAAAAGAAATCTGCAATTCTGAGGGTTCCAATTCAGGTTCTGAACAACTTCAGTTACAAAGCTTCTGGGGTCTATTCCTCATATGTGGGATTGCGTGTTTTCTCTCCCTCCTCCTGTACTTCTGTAAGATGTTCAGACAATTCAACCGCTATTATCCTGAAGAGTCCGATCCTAGTATCCCGAGCAGCAGCAACTCACGTTCAAGACGGCTTCAAACGTTCTTGTCATTCGTTGATGAAAAGGCCGAGGTGTCAAAGAGTAGGTCAAAAAGAAAGCGTAGTCAGGAGTTGAATGGTTCTATGAAAGATGATTACCCCATTGACGGACCTGAGAGTATACAAAGGGATGCTTCTCCTAGTTAGTGATTGCCATGTGCAAATTAGCAACAGTTTATGTAGCTTAATTTTAATACGGATGAACCCATTTTCATGTAACTTTTGCCATTAATACATACATCTTGAGACCTGCAATTTTTTCTTCTCTACATTAAAATGAGAACGTTAGTTTGCATCCTCAGGTAAAGCATCGCTGAAATTTCCAATCAAAACTTAAATCCAGTTCTGGTGCATTCTCTCCCAACAGTATTTGAGCATGATATGAATATTACAGGGCAAGAACGTTTATGTCAAAGGAAACTTGAAGTCTGTAAAAAATCAAAACAAAAGAAGAGGGGAAACTTTTCCTTCTCTACAAAATAAACTTCCTATTTCTCATCACCTAAAATGAAACCCATGCAAGAACCAAGAATAAAAGGGCTGCTAAAAAACTCTTCAACCATCCATCAGGAACCAGATTCACTCGTCCTTGGCAGCTTCAGCCTGTTGTGCACCAACCGCAAAGAACTCCGTAATCACTTCGAGGGGCATGCCTTTTGTTTCTGGAATTTTCACGTAGATGAAGGCCAGCGAAATGATGCAGACTATTGCATACAAACCAAAAACACCAGCAAGACCAATCGATTTGAGCATCACAGGCAGTGTATAGGTAACAATGATGTCACAAATCCAGAATGTAAGAGCACATATAGCAATGCAGAGTCCACGAACACGGGTGGGGAAGATCTCTGCACAGAGTATGTTTGGGATTGGACCAAATCCCATAACAAAGAAACAGAAATAGGCTATAACACTGATGGTTGAGATTATTGCATTTGCTATGTTTCCCAGATTTACTAAACTTCCAAAAACTAGGATGACAAGAGATAATATCAAGACCGGTATCGTGCTCAACAGCAAACTCCTGCCAACAACAAAACCATAAGAATTGGAAACCAAAAATATAGGTGTAACTTATAGAGGACTAGGCATCAACCTGCTACCCAAGTAACTCTTCTATAATGTGTGGAGACCAATTATGGGGAAAAGAAATAATTGAAATACCTTCTCCCAGAGATATCCATAAGCCTCATGGCAACAGCTATAGATGGAAGCATCAACAAAGTTGTGATCGCACTGATCAGCAAAGATGCAGAAGCTGAACTAATACCCATGTTTGACAGAAGAACACCAACTCCAGCCTCCTCAAGAATTTGAGGGGTATAGTAGAGGACTCCATTTATGCCAGAGAACTACATATACATGTAAATACTTAAGAGGCATGATCACGCAACACAGCAGAGAAAAAAAGTTACTTCAGGAATTAGGCGAAGGTATGGGCAAAGAATGGCACGAATACAGATACATTAAGAAAAAGTTCAAACCAGTGGATTAGATTATGAAGTAAGTTGTTACCTGCTGAAGAATTTGAAGTCCAACTCCAACAACCAAAGCTCGCTTGACCCCTGGTTCAAGTATGTCTCTCCAGCTTGGTCCTTTAGCTGCAGTTTCAGATGGATGAACCATAGCTGGTCCAACTGGATGCTGCTTCAAGAGCTCCTTGGAATAAAGAGCTGGCTGACTAACCAAAGCAGCAGCTTGCACAAAGTCACCTTCTGCAGGAACATCACGACCAGGCAGAGAAACCAGAGATCCACGCAGAGAACTGGTAACACCATCTTCATGCAAATAAATTCTCTTAAATCCTCCTTCCTTCTTTCCATCTTCACCTTCTCTTTCAGTCCATTTCCACGCCAGCTGCCAACCACCCCCAATGCCTGTGCTCCCAACTGGCTCTCCAGCATTACCTTGCATTAGACTGCCATGTCTCATGCTTGAAAGGCTTCCATGTACAGGTGCAGGCATATCCTTTTCCATACTTGTTGTTTGACGCGAGATCAAAGGACTATGCAGATTGTCATCAGAATCACCACCAGCATCTGATGGATAGTCATCACCCTCTCTAGCTTGGCTCTCTTCATCCCACTCCTCATTCCTTTGTTGGTTTCCTCCCACACTGAACATGCTGCCAAAGTGTGGAAAAAGCATACTTCTCATGCTTCCAGTTTCAGGAAGCTTCTCATGAACACTACCAAAAAGTGTGACAAGAGGATCCACAAAAGATGAAGTCTGATTTGCTATGCTTCCACGTCGAGATGCAAGACCAAGAGTGCTCTGTCCAGTGACAGGTCTGGCGACCCAGCTGAGACCTTCTTCAGGCCCATACAACTTGATTTGATCTTTTTCAGAAGATATGTCTTGGTCACCAGTAATGTCATTGGCAGGGCCAATTATGTACTCCTCTATCGATGTTTCACCTCCAACTCCAAGTCCCTCAACCAGAAGGGCCATCTCACCTGTTTTCCTGAACAAAATCAGTATCATCCAGACGATGATGCTCCTTGTAATGTTGTGATTGCACATGTATCCGTTCCACATTTTCTGCCTAAAATTAAGGAATTAATCTAAAATCTAATCATTGAAGTAATCCTAAATCCATCTATCTCACTTTTGGTAAATGTTACAGATTGTAAAGATCGGGTAACTGTTAGAATAACTCAAGGCTTGATTAGGGATCTTATTACCTAATTAGTTTTTTATTAGCTAGTATACATTTGTAGCTATACTCTGTACAAAGATATGAATACAGAAATACCTTTCTCTATAGTTTACAGTAAATTAAACACTTATACTTTCACCATAAGAATGATGTAAGGAAACATAGAGAGCACAATGTTTTGCTGTAAACATGTAGTTCATACATGATTGCAGGTGATAAAGCTTGGCATAATTACCAAGGGCAGGAAAGAAAAAGTGAGAAATATTTATGAGGGTCATGAACAAGAAATAGAAAGAGCTTCATTTCTTTTATTTGCTTCAATGAAGAAAGGCATCCAGAGCAGAGGAACTTTTGCTCCCTAATGTTATTCTAATACGAGAGTTACCTTCAACAGTTATAAGGCAGACACAAAGACAGTAGATATACCCCTTTGAAAAGAAGTAAACAACTTTTACACTACTGCATGTATGCAGTGTACTGTCTTTGCCATGTACGCAGTGTACTGCATCATAAGTAAAATGCATCATGTTTGTATGTTGACGCTCGATTGATAACAGCAGCATATAGATTGCTGCAGTTACATAAGCTTGATACTTTCATCACTCATAAACCAAGTTGACTGAGACTAGATGCAAGTCATTCACCATATCATCCAGATAGCAGAAAGTAGTAAGAAGTCCACAAATCATATAAAGGAAAAAGATAATTTAAGGAACAGACCACTTCAACAAAGCAATTTACCGTGCTCAAAGTTTTAGTGCCATTTATAGCAAAACAACCAAAAAATTAACTTTCAGAAGGACCAATAGCCGAAACATAGGTATGAATTGTCCTCCCAGCATACTGAAAAAGGTATGGCATAGATATAGTAGTAGATATACTCCACATAATGGTATATCAATTCTAATAGCATAATGACACTACAAACATATTATGAAACTTCTGTAGCATGATAGAATGTCTATTCATACTTTTCCTTGTATAAATTCTTCTTCAGTTTTCGGCACTATATATCCTTGGATTGAAATGGACAAATACCACATTGGAGGATTGCAGTTCCACAATAACTGCAATTCAAATTCAAGAAAGATGCAGTGAATAATTTAGAAACAAGAAAGCAGAAAACTAACCAGAGACATCATCCCTGCCACGAAGCCTCTGCAAAACTTTCTTGGCCTCAAGCATCCGTCCTTTACTGACAAGCCACCTCGGAGACTCGGGCAAATAAAATATGGTCAATACAAAATAAATAATAGATGGAATTGAAAGAACTCCAAGCATCAATCTCCAGCTCGGTGTTTTCAACAAGGACATGCCAAACACCATGCAATAGGAAAGAAACATGCCCCCAGAACCAGTGAACTGAGGAAGGGTATTCAAAGTCCCTCTAATTTCAGGTGGTGCTGTCTCAGATATGTAAACTGGGATAAGGGTAACTGCTAAACCAATACCAAAACCATCCAATAGTCTAGCCAAAAGGAGAATATAGACATTTGGAGCCCATAACATCACCAAACCACTGAGAAAGTAAAACAAGGCTGAGATTATCAACAAAGGGCGACGACCTAACCAATCCGACGCAGCCCCAGCGCATGTAGTAATGATAGTTGCTCCAATAAGTGACATAGCCACAATCAATCCTTCTAAAGTTGGATTAGCTTCCAACTTAAACTCCCTCTTTATATATAAAACAGCACCTGCAACAAAAAGATTAAAATGATCCGTCACGTATTTGCACTTAGAACCAAAATAGAGTTAGTTTCAACTGGAAAGGTACTATTATTATGAATCAACTGGAGTAAATCAGAATTAAAGGCTCAGTCAATTAATTATCAAAAATCACAAAAGTGTCCAATTATTACGGTATAAGAAGATGATGCAGAATAAAGAGCAGCTGGGAAGACTTTCACAGATGAGCGAAGAAATTCAGGAACTAAAGAGTAAATATATAATTACCAGCAATGGTTGCATTATCCCATCCTTGAAGTAAGTTGCCAACACAAGCAGCAAGAGCCACAAGCACTGCTGCACTCATCTTCCTCCGGAATCAAAGATTTTCTTTTTAACCCACTCTCTATAAAAACACTGATGAGAAGAAACACTCCCAGGAGCCACAGATCGAACCAGTAACTAACCCTTTAATCAGTAATTAACCCTAGTCAATCAACAAATCAATCAGATACTGCAAGTTGGTGGATCCCTTTAAGATATACTACTTCCGGCAGTGATCAGAAGAACAAGAGCAAAGGAAATGGATCAATCAATAACAATACCACAAGCAAAATGGATTATAAGGAAAAGGTTGTCACAAAGCAACGTCAAAAAGTCGAGGAATGAGAAGAAAACAAGTATGGGGGTGGGTAAAATAATTACCTTATTTGAAAGCAAAAGAAAAGTTAGCAAACAGAGCCGTTTGTTCGATGGGTCCTTTTTAGATATCATTAGACGCATAAAGAGCCATCGTATTCCCCGCAACTTACGATCAAACAAGTAGTGTTGGCGATGAGAGATAATTTTATAATGCTTGGGACAAAAAAAAAGAGTTTTTGGGAGAGAAATAGGAAAGGAAGTCCTGTGAGTCAGAAAGACACATACCGTTTTAAACACCTCCTTCGAGTTGCCGTGGATAGTCACTGTCAAGTCTACTAACCTTCTTACTCTTTTGTGTGCGTCATCATCAACTTAACAAAAGTAGATTGGAAACATACAAGAGAGTTGTTTAATGAATTTCTTAATTCGTTTTCCACGAACAGGACAAAAAAGATTAAAACTTTTAAGAGAATTTCTACAATTTTACGTAATAAAACGACGGACAATATCATTTGAGATGATTCTTTCCAGGGACGCCATGCTTTAAACAGTAATATCAGTCCAGTCCAAGATCCAGTTTGTAGTTTTGGACAATGGAATCATTTGGATCTGCAACTCTGCAATATTGGATTAAAAATAAAAAGAACCAACACAACTTTTGGTTTCTAAATGCCATTTAGTTTAAATCAGAAGAGAAACACAATCTCGAGTGATTTGTTTGTAAACCCTCTTACATCTAGAAATCTTCAATCTTTTTACTCATCTGGGTATGTATGTATGTTTTATCCGGAGCAAAGCTAAAGCTAAAGCTTTCTGCTAGTCTAACAACCAAATCTTGGATGATTGCCGCGCTGTTAAAGTACGAAAAGACACCACTTTTTATCTTTACGATAATTGGGATTTGGAAAACGACCTATCTTTTCATCTTGAGCTTGGTGAAGATGTCATGAACAGAAAAAGGAATGAACCTGTGAAAGAGAAGGAATCACTCTTTTGAGTGTTCTTCCCTCTCTCTTTCCAATCAAAATTTTCGTAAACACCAGCTCTTTTTCTCTAGTGAGAAATAGGAGTAATATTTTAATATTTTCCTGCCAGAAACTTAGTTGTATATTCCAAATTTACTGAAAAACAAGTTGTGCTGTGGTAAAGTGTGAATCTATTGAAGGGTATAATGGTGGTTTTTGGGTTACACCTCCAGGCTTCACGTGGAAAAGGCAGAAGAAGCCAACAGAAGTTGAGCTGTTTCTTTGGTGGGTTGGAAGAGGAAAGAGTGCAAGTGTCGACTTATTAGTTGTTTGAACCTTGAACTTGGAACATTGTCTTTTAATTAAGGTCAAGATCTAGACATGCTGGTTTGACTATTGCTTGCCAGACCAGAAGTCCCTAGTCCTCTTTTTTAATAATCTTTTAATCCAATTTGAAACTAATGAATTAACATAAATTTAATTAACTTGAATTCGATAAAAATATTAATTTTAAACTTAGATTTTAAAGGGTTCGATCTTATGCAATTCATTACCATTGATTTGTTATCTTGAAAACTTATTTTACAAGTTGAATGGTGATGTATGATTTTGTCAAAGAAATGCAACCTATGCTAATCATAGTGTGGAGTGGAGTGGAGTTATAGAAAATAGACAAGGGAATAAGAAGTAGAAGGGATCAAAAGAAAGTTAGTCATGTTGTTTCATGCACCTGTCATGTCATGAATTGATATTAAAAATAATAAATTAGAATTTAAAAAAATTAGACATTAAGTTAATTATACCGACTGACTTTTAATGCCGTCTAACTTTAAACTCTTCAAAATTAATCTGCTAGTCATCATTGAACCTCGTACTAGTGGAAAACTAGCAACTGAAATTATAGAAAATATTGGCAGTGACATTTCTTGTTCCTTTAGAGTCGATGCACAGAACTTCTCTAGAGGTATCTGGGTTATATGGCAAAGTAACTTTGATATAAATATTATCTCATATGATCAGCAGTTCATTCACATGAATGCAAATTTTCAGAACTCCAAACGTTTTACTATTACTACAATTTATGGTAGCCCCCAGTCTCACATTAGGCGGACACTCTGGG